>JAUMHN010413888.1:0-14047 GCA_032360265.1 Heliamphora ciliata
CAAAATGTGTTAACACTTTCATTTTGAAAATATGAAATATTATCCATTTAAAGACATTTATTCTTAGAAAATGAATTGTGAAAATCATCAAAATCTAATTAAAAAACTCTTTGGCTAACATGTTTCTCATCAAGACCATCATGACTGGTGGTGCAATCATTATTATGGATTTGGATGGCAATGTGTTCTCCACTTCAGTAAACCTCGACCAACTCAAAAAGAACTATTCTTGAGTTAAAATAAAGATAAAATAAAAAGCTCGCTGAGCTGAAAATCGAAAAGGCAACTCAGGCAAAAGTTAGAGCAGCCCACAAGGCTAAAAATCTAAAAGGGCGACCTTGGTAAAAGTTAGGGCACTACAAAAGGAGAATGTCAATACTCGCGTGGAAACTGAGCCCGAACTACGTTATGGCCTAATTTCATCTTTTTTTTAGATACGTAGGCTCTTCTTTTAAGAAGTCCGACCACATTCTTCGTTTTTAACCATCTTAGAATCTAAGTAAGACCAATGCAAACTAGTCTTGGAAATCTTGAAAACTTTGGATAAATTTGGGCCATCTTAAACATAAACTGGGAGTTTTTCCATTACTTTAATTAGAATTATAAAGTTTTTGAAAAATAAAAGGAAGGACACGTAAGTCCCAAACTCTACAGAATAAAGATAAAAGCTGTGAAATTTTTTAAAACAAAGCAGGAGGCCTCAAATCTTTCTCATTTTCGCTACCTATTTCCCCTCTTCTTTATCTTTCTTCTCCCTGCCTTGTGTTAGCCATATCTTGAACTCAGCAGAAAGCTTGGGACATTATAGCTCTTGCATCTCCATCAATGAGTGGGTTGGCCAGGCCTTCTGATATAATGCCAGAAATGGGGCTCATAGTACAGATGAAGATAAACGGTCTCGAATGTTGTGAGGGATGATCTGACTACGACCGAACTGCCGCATGATCCAATGGGTACAATAGAAAGTAGTCTGATGCAGACCAACAAGCAAAACACCAAGGTGATCCATGGTGGCCTAGATCATGGCAGAGATCCACCACCAGGGGCACTGCCAAGTAATATCTGGACCAGTCAGAGAAGAAAGGTACTACTGCCAGGTTGCTTCGGTGTCACAAATCTGATAATAGGGGGCGATAGAGAAAAACTGCGGCACTGTGTCTATCAGTAGGTGGTTTTTGTACAAGATTCACTTTCTCCATTAGCCAGATCTGTAGTGAAAGTTAGATCAGTAAGGGAAAGGCCTGGCAAAAAGCTTTGATAAAGAGAGACGTCTTGGGCTCACCTGAAGAAGCCGAGGATTGCCAGCAAAAGTAGTGGTTTCATCGCGATGAACATCATCTAAGCCCAGCAGTGTCTCGGCTAAGACAAGTGGCACAAAGTCCTTCCCCATCCACATCTGAATAGCAACGTCAACCAAGGCACAGCTAACTCGCTCGTCAGAAGGAATGAGAAGATACTGAGCAAGAAGACAGAAGCAAAGAGCATAACGACGTCGCAGCAAAAAGACAAGGTCGCTAAGGTCACCGGTAAGATGGAATCGGGCAATGATCCAGGGAATGTCAAGGTAGCCACCCGGCGTCAGAAAAGAAGCCTCCATCCTAGACAGACCATAGAGTTGCATCACCTGTTGCCGAGAAGAAAAGGAGAAAGTAGGAACAACGATAGGACTTCGCGGAGCCAAATCCAGGATAACAGCAAACTCCTCCACAGTGGGACATAACTCTTCAAGACCGAACCGAAAGACACGGGACTGAGGATCCCATAGCCGGGCAGCAACTTCCAACAAAGGTCCATCAGTCTTCACAGTCATGAGAGGAAATAAAGAGTTGATACTAAAATGGATAAAGTTCAAATGCTCGATATGGGAAAATGCCTAGACCCATGCAGAAAGGGAAGAAGCCATTTGAGTTAGAGCAACAAAAAATGGGATCTCCAGGGTTGTATTTATAAGGCAGAAAAGGGCAAAAAATCATGATTCTGGCAAAAGGGTACGTTCAACGTGGCGACCGTCGTCTTGGAATTGGCGACTGCCACCTCTAAAAAGCATAGTACAATGACATCATTCCTTTGACTAGGCGATCGCTATGTTGAAATGGGCAACCGTCAGGTAAACATTTTTAGAAAATGGTGACCGCCATTCCTTTGCAGTTTGTGTGATCTGTATTAGTTGTGGCATCTGAACTATGCATCCATGACAGTTTGAACAAAGAACTATATAAGCAGATGGATATAAGGCAATAAATGGCACGAAGGCCCACGATATATCAGAAAGTGATAAAATGTATCAAAGTAAAAACTGGGGCATCCAGGCCCAATAAACTGTAAAATCGGGGCACGCAGGCCAATGGGTGAATATGTCAAACTGGGGCACACAGGCCCATCAAAATAAATGTATCAGAAAATGAATGAAACTAGGGAGGGAGAAAGCACTCTCTCTCACTGACGCCTGGGGCAAACCCGACGGGAGGAAGGACTAGCCTCGTCTAAGCTGACGTCCTCAAAGAGCCGCTCAATGTCATCATCGCCATCGCTGCCAGAAGAAGAATACACAGCCCTGGAGCGACTCTGAGTAGAGGAGACAAACCCTCGGGAGCGAGCTCTGGAGGAGGCAGCACGAGAACCACGACCTCGAGCTGGGGCTGGAGCAAGAGAAGGAGCAGTAGCCCGCGGTGGTACTATGCCGGCAACTGGTATTGGGGGCAGTCAGAAGAAAACAAAGATAAGAACAGAGTACATGAAAAGAAACTAAAATGTTGGAAGGAGTCAGAAAGATACTTACAATGGCTGTAGGAGTAAAAGCGATGCCAATTGCTCGTATGGTGGCATCGAGCTGACGGATCAATGCCCTCTGACCTGTAAATATCAGCAGCAGACGGTCCACCCATGCCTAATTAAACTACAAAAGGAAAAGAAAAGGACAATCAGACAAATAAAGCAGAAAATGAAAAAATGAGTAAGGATAAGGAAATACCTGGCCAATCTCTACTCTGAATTCATAAACTGGCGAAACTGGAACAGGAAGGGAGAAGGGGAAGCTATAAGCCACAGTCTGAGTCTCCTAGGGAATCTCTGGACCTATCACTCCCCCGGCAGCTCCAGCTCCAGGGCCAGCAGCACAAGCAGCTCTAGCAGCAGCACTAGTAGCACTAACATCAGCAGCCTATGGTGCCCTGTCCTCTCCTCCTACCCCCTAAGGCAGCCGGGCTGGGTCCCAACAGGTGTGCCCGGGCCTAGGGAGTGTAATCCCCCTCGGCAACCAACAGCTTCGCGATGTGAGTTCCCACCAACTCTAGTAGTAGATCGACCCGGCTAAGATGATCGGTTCGGCGCATACAAGCTAGAGGAACCACCGGTATCCGAAAGTGATCAAGGCCGAGTGACTGGCAGACCACCCGCTCTCCAAGATAGTACTCCCTATCAAACGGTCCCTCCAGCAAAATACGCCTCGCAGCGACATCTTGGCTACGCATTAGATCTGCGCCAGCCCGATCCTCCACACCCCTCCAGACATCCCAATGCACCTGTAACAGTTCAAAATACAGTACAATGCGAATAACAGTAAGCCATGCAGTATGATGAACAGTGTACAGTAATCAGTGTGCAGGGTAAAAAAAAGATAAGCAATACAGTGCAGTGCAGTACAGTGAGCAGTATAGGAAGGCAGTGTACAGAATGGTAAGCAGTAAATAAAGATACCTGGTCGGGAGTCAGCCGGTCGAGCGAGACCCAAAACCAGTCGATGTCCTTCCCCCTGGTCTTCTTCCCCTTCAGCCCACGAGACCACCGGGCTACATGAGAAATGACCAGAGGGTCCGCTGAGGAGTTCGCCGGGACGTGAAGCCCGAGGAATTCATAGGTCCACAACTGCAAAGAAGAAGATGTCAGTAAGCAGGTAATAACAGATAACAGAAATGAATGGAAGATTGAAGAAACTAAACCATACCTCCCAGACCCTCCAGTATCTCCCAATGCTGAGCTCCTGGGGGAACCGGGTCAATGTCCGCATAAAGCCGTATAGTGTGGCGAGAGCGGCTCCTCCCCAGTCAAAATATGCGACCCGATCCAGATGAGCCAGGGCACGCAGGTAATGCAAATGAACGGTATTCTCCTTGTTTGAGAACAAGGAGGTACCGAACATATATCAAAGAGCCTCGGGCAACCCACTTGTAGTGGCGGGGGTGCGCAGAAAATGTCTGAACCGCTCGAAGAACCAGGTGTATCTGACTCTATCGCGATCCATCTGAGCAGGAACAGTCCCGAGAAAGTACAACAGTGCATCGGTCGACTAGGCTATGGATGGATCAAACGAGATGGGAGCTCCTCCGACCTGAATGCAAGTGATAAGTGCGAAGTCTAGACGCATTAGAGTAGCCTCGAACGTAGTAAAGTGGAAGGTATTGGTGGTATCGCACCACTGCTCTGCTAGGACCATCAACCAGACCCGATCATTACTTGTCCTACCCAATAGGGGTATGAATCGAGTAAAGCCGAAGGCATCAATAATGGCCCGGCTAGAAGCAGGGAGAGCATTATACCACTCTAAAACCGCACCGGAGGCTGAACCTCCGAAACCTCTGACATAATGACCAACCTGAAAAGAAAAAAATAGGCAGAGAACATATAAAGAACATATCAAGCAAGCAAACTGCAGAAAGATATCTAAAAACAAAACCCTAGATTCGTGTGTAAGTGACGACCCTTCGGTTCTCTCTAGCCCTAGAAAACTAGGCACCCTAAGCCCCGACATGTCGGGCAAAATCTTCTTAACCCTAAGTTCGTGTGTAAGTGACGACCCTTCGGTTCTCTCCAACCCTAGAAAACTAGGCACCATACGTCCCGGCATACCGGGCAAAATCTTTCTAACCTTAGGTTCATGTGTGAGAGACGACCATTTGCTTTTTGTACGTCCTAGTAAAAGACTAGGAACCCTAAACTCTGATGCGCCAGGCAAATTCCTATTATTTTATGTTAATCATTCCTCTCAAAAATAAAAAAAATAATAAAAAACATAATAAATAATTTTTTTTAAAAAAAATAGAAAAAAAAATCTCTCTTCCCCCTGATATTTGTATTTTGCCGCTTTTGCCTTGATATTCTAAAATTTTCTAAAAAAATTTCCTTTATTTTCTTAGATTTTTCAATTTTTTTTTAATTTTCTAGGATTTTCTAAAAATTTCCTAGGATTTTTCAAAAAAATTTTTTTTTTATTTTCTAAGATTTCTTAAAAATTTTCTAGGATTTGCTAAAAATTTCTAAGATTTTTCTAAAATTTACCTTTCTTTTCTAAGATTGTTGAAAAATTTTTCTTTATTTCTTAGGATTTTCTATAAAAAAAAAAAAAACCTTTTTAGGATTTTTTCAAAATTTTCTAAGATTTTTTCAAAAATTTTCCTAATTTTTTAGATTTTTGAAAAATGCCACTTAAATTTCTAGGATTTGTGAAAATTTGCCCTAAATTTTAGAATTTTTGAAAAAATTACCACTAATTTCTTAGGATTTTTTGATAAAAAATCTTCCTTCAGTTTTCAGGCCCCCAAAAACAAAAACAAAAACAAAAACTTCCCCCTTATTTTTTAATGTTTTTCTTAAAAATAAAAATAAAAATTCAAGTCTTTCATTTTAAAAATAATTGCCCCTTTTATTAAAAGAATTCTAAGTGTCCCTACTGTCTTAATCTCCATTGCATAAGTATCTAAGCTAAGTTTAAATCCCAATCATCATCTACATCATCAAAATCATTTATCAAACACATCAAAATAAATCATCATCATCATAATCCAATCACATCATCATCACATGGGGGATCCTAGGCATACGTCTATGTTTGATATATCATTCTTTGGTATTTGAAACAGTAAGGATATGGTACATACCGAAGGTCGCTGGCGAGAGATATAGTGGTTAGGCTCCCGGAGAAGAACGTCAACAGCAACTGCGTCAGCAGGAGGCTCGTAGCATCTCATCCTGCTCAGAACCACACGATAGGGAGCTGGAGCTTAAGTATGAGGGTTGAAGGGCGCCAGACGACCCTCTCTAGCGTCAGGATCCAAGAAATTGGCCACAGTGGCCTCAACAGCAGCGTCTGCAGCAGCCTGTGCCTCGGCGACAGCCCGTGCCTCCTCAGCAGCTCGATAGGAGGCACACTCCGCCTCGAGTACAAGAGCATCCATCGCAGCAGAAGGCTGCGTGGAAGTAACCCCACCCTCAGGAAGGCTAGTGGGCGTGCCCCCAAGAGTCCCCATGGAGGAGTTCCCAGTGACAGAAGGGCCTCGTCTCGCCCCCTAAGTCATCGTCATGGCCCTGACCCACCATAAAGAGAAACGGGATCACGAATAGTAATGTGAACATCGTGTGAAGGAGAAAGAACATGAAAGCTAAGGAGCTAAGGGAAGGCTAGGAAACTTTGAGAGACGGGAGAGAACAAGGGCTAGAGAGCGAGAGTGGTATGAGAGAATGAAACCAAATCCGCGCGATCTAGGGGCCTTTTGCGCGTCTCATGTTGGCGGTCGCCATGTCGCATCCTAGCGACCACCATGTTATCCAAATGCCACATGGCGACCGCCGTGTTGGAAGGGTTTTTACCTAGCAACCGCCATGTCAGAGGGGTTCTATCTAGGCGGTCGCCCGGTTGTCAAAGGGTCACGTCACGTCAGTGACCCATCATGGTGTTTTGGGGCTCTTAAGGAGCCATTTGGGCGTTATTATTATTATTATTATTATTATTATTATTATTATTATTATTATATGTATGTTTATTTTATTTTCTTACTATAAGTGTGTTATTTTCTTTTTGTGCGCACCTTATTAGCAAAAAATAAATAAATAAATAAAAATTTTCTTTATTGTGTGTTATTCATACATATTGACTTCGTATGTGTTATTTTTGTGCGCATTTTCAAAAAATATTTTGTTAGCAAAAAAATAATTATAACTTTAAAACCATGTGTGTTTTTCAAAGAATAATTTTCTTAAATTTTTATTTTTGCTACTCCATCTTTTTGCGATAATTACCTCTCGATAAATCTAATTTCAAGCCGAAACTCGACTTTTAATCATTTTTTATCTCGTACCTCATTTCGAACTTTTGGGTCTTAACACGACCTATTAATTCGTAGTTATTATTCCCGATAAATTTTAAACCGTAACTTGGCTCTTAATCCCGCCTCCGATAAGTATAATTTTAAGTCATAATGCTATCTCGCATCTCGTGCCTTAAATATTTAGATCTTGACACGACCTATTAATTCGCAGTTATTATTTTCGATAAGCTCAACCTTAAGTCATAACTTGGCTTTTAATTATTTTTTATCCTGGACCTCGTCTTAAATTTTTAGGTCTTAACTCGACCTATTAATTTGATATTCTGACTCGTCGGTCCTTCTCATGACCCTAAACTGACTCCTCGATCCTCCTTACGATCCTAAACTGACTCGTCGGTACTCCTCATGACTCTAAATTGACCTATCGGTCCTCCTCATGACCTTAAACTGACACGCATTGCATTACACTATACTTGACATGAATCATATTTCTAATCATGCATCCTTGCATTTTACCACATAAACTACGTTTTGGTTTGATCCCTAGCAAAGGGGTACGTAGGCAGCTCGACAAAAATTCGGGTACGACCAACATTATACGCATGCTTGTATGCTTGTGGTCTAAGATTGACGGCTCAGTCAAATGGTTGTTGTCTCTAAGTCTTTGATATAAATTGCTTCACGCATTTCTTAGCTTACACATTCACACTTAAGCACATTGTCATTTTCTTTTTATTCATTAATTAGTGCTAACATACTTTAGCAATTACAATTAATTAATATTGTTAATTGTTATTATAATACACTTACATTTATGTTAATGTAGTTACCAATACTACATTCACATTTGAATTAAATAGTTATATTTTTCTTTGTTAATTAGTTGAATTTCAAGTACTTATTTTCTTTCTTTTTATGTTAGTCCAATGTCCCTTTATTTTATTAGTTTAAAATGCTCTTATTAGCAATTACTTTCTTTGTCATTTTCTTTTAACAATGTAATTTTCCTAGCATTTTTTTGTCTTTTCCTGCGAGCTTTAATTTCTTTTCTTTTTTTAAAGTTACCTTTTTTTTTTCTTTAATACTAATATTCTATTTTATTTTTTTCCCTTTCTAGCTTTAATTTTTTATCTTTTTTTTTAATATTAATATAGTTTCTTTCGCTAACATTTTATTTTCTTTTCCTTTTCTTCTCTTTATCATTAACTTTAAATTTTTTTATAATATTCCATTTTTTTAGCATTAATTTGATTAATCTTTCTTTTCACTTAATGTTAGTATAAACCACCATCTGTCCTTTTTTTATATATAACTTTATTTTTTACATGATTATTAATCCAAAAGATTTTATTTTCTTCATTTTCTTTTAATGTAAATATAAATAGTTAGAATCTCATTTTCTAGTATAACTTTTTTCTAAAACTCTTTTTATAAACTTTCTTTTCGAATTCTTTTTATCCATCTTTTATTTCGCATTTCTCATTTCTTTTACTATTTTATCATGTTAATGTATATTTTAGTTTTTTTATTTGAAAGCATGCTTAGGATAGTTTAATTTACCTTTTATACAAAATTTATATTTAGGTAATTTTAACAACATCTAGCATGTTTTATTCTTTTATTCAAATCTTGTTAGTTTAGTGTCTTTTGATGAAATTGCATTTTAATTAGAAATTGCATGCCGTGAAATTTAGGATTTTGTTCCTTTATTTATCCTAATTTGGAGTGCTATGTGCATATCTTATGTATTTTTCATATTTAATTTTGGATATTCTCTCTTTGCCTCTATTTTCTTTATTTGTATACATTTAAAAAATTCTATTAAAGAACCAATGATGATTAGTAGAGGTCAATCTTATGGTTGGGTGAACGGAATGTCTAACACCTTCATCGATTCGTACCTTAGCCCCCGAACCCTTTTTATCTGGTTAAACGTTTTAAAGATCAGTAGCCATTTTTATTTTTTTAGTTTTTCTCAAAAACTAAGTGGCGACTCTATTTTCAATAAAAAGATATTTTCAAAATTTGGCTTTCCAGGTGTTAAATAATTTTTTTTCAAACATCTTTTGAATCTCATATTTTTTGACCATTTTTAAAACCCCATAAATCCCAACGCCACACACATCTGACTAATGCTCAGTAGGTTTGCCTTTAAACCGTCAACCAATAGGACATTCTCCATCTTGGAAAGTCCTGGGATAGAAATAGAACCCTTCCCAATGATTTTGGTAGAGTTACCATCATCAAATGTCACCATTCCACCATTTTAAGACTCAAGCATAGCAAATAAGGATTTGTCACCGGACATGTGATGAGAGCACCCACTATCCAAATACCACATGTGCGAGCATTGAGCTCTCATAGCGGTCTAAATCACATAGGCTTTTAAATCTCTAGACTGAACCCAGATTTTTCTAGTTTGCACACGAGCCAACTCTCTAGGATGTATTGTAGGTCTCTTAGGTTGTGAGGGTGTGCTAGACTTAACCTGATAATTCATATGCGGCATTCCATGTAACCTAAAGCAGTGAGCTTAAATGTGACCTTTTATATCATAGTAATGACAAATGGGCATAAAACTCTTATTAGACATGGACATGCGATGCAACATCTTACAGTAAGGATGGATGTGACCCAATATGCCGTAATGATGACAGGTTGGAGGAGAGTTGAACTTTCTTACCTCGCCACATTGTTTGGTGGCCTTACTTGTCGTGCTTTTTTCTTTTGACTTCACTTAGGTGAAGTTCTCTTCTTTACTGCTTTTAGGACTCACCCCTTCATCCTGCTTGGCTTTCACAAAAGTTGGGACTATGGGTGTCTGAAATGATTGAGCTGGCTTTTGTTTTCCTGTAACCTGCTTCGAAGTACCAGCAAATCCCAAGCCAGCTCTATCATTTGCTGCTTTTTGATCTCCGAGTAATCCATCCAATGCAAGTGAACTTACATTCCAATGCTTGAGAGTAGCATTAGTATTATTTAATTGATTCTCAAGTTCAATTATTCAACTTTCTAACTTAGACATTCTAGAAGATTTATCATCATTTAACAGCATGAATCTTTCTCTATATTGTTTACAATTTTCCAGATTAATGCATAAGATACTCATTTCATTTTTTAAATCTTCTTCTTTTTCTTTAGCCATCAGAAGATCTAGCATGAGTTTTTCTTTCTCACTTTCACTTGTTTTAAGTTGAAAAACAAGTTTTGCATATTTTTTAATGAGCACATAACTCTCTTCGAATAGCTTATTGTAAGCTACTTGGAGAATGTCATTATCTTTCCCATCAACACCTATCACATTTGGTTCCTCCTTCTCACCTTCACTCATAGTCTCATCGATATCAGTTTCACTAGACTCTTCGTGAACAAAAGTAACAAAAGCTATAACATTATCATTATCATACTGGTTATCATTTTCGTCACTCAACTCGGGTCCACTTTCATCATCCCAAGTTATAGTAAATATTTTTTGCTTTTTTTCATCTTGTTAGGACATTCCTAAGCAATGTGCTCAAATTCTTTGCACTCATAACACCGGAGGCCAGGGTTTTGAAAAATTTGCCCCTTTTTGTCAAAGAATTTGGGTCCATTATTAGATTTGTCGTTCCCTAATCATTTTTGTGATTTGTCATCCTGATTAGGCTACTTATTTTTCTAAAACTTTTTAAACTTTTTAACGAACATAGCCATCTTCTCATGATTGAATTTATCATCAGAATCAATTGCAAACCCTTGAGCTGAGGTGAAAACTAAAGTTTTTGAAGTCATATGATTTTGAAAATTTAGCTCGTAAGTCTGCAAATTTCTAACCAAACTTTCAACTGTAATGTAGTCAATGTCTTTGTTTTTCTCTATTGCAGTGACTTTTGGTTAAAAGTGTTCTGGGAGAGATCTCAAAATTTTTTAAACAATTTTAGAGTTAGGAATTTGTTTACCAAGATTAAAAGAAGCATTAACAATGCCACTTAACTTAGTTTAAAAATCGTTAAATTTCTCGTCTTCTTTTATATGTAGGGTTTCAAAACTTGTGGTAAGATATTGAAATTGAGAAATTTTTACAGTTTGAGTTCCTTTGTGAGTAACTTAAAAGATGCCCCACGCTTCTTTAGCCAAGTCACATATGCTTATTCTATAAAATTTTTCCTGTGTGACCCTACTAAAAATAGCGTTCATAGTTTTAATATTCCACCCGACATTCTCAAAGCCTGGAAGTAATGTGCCAGCTTTCGAGATGCCATAACCAAAGCCAGTGCCAACTTTTCCAGGGGCAAGTATCTGGTCTCGGTGTCAAGAAAGGTGTGACTGACGTAGTAAACAGGGAACTGTTCGGCCATGTCCAGCCTGACCAGGACAGCACTAGCCGAATGATCTGATACTGCAAGATACATGTATATCTTTTCTCCAAATAATGGTTTAGATAGAAGAGGAGCCGTGCTCAGGTACTTTTTTAATTTTTGAAGTGCCTGAGCACACTCCTCCCCCCAAACAAAATTCTTACCCTTCTTTAATAACTGAAAGAAAAGATAGCACTTATCTGATGATTGGCTGATGAATCTATTCAAAGCTGCTGCCATCCCCATGAGCCATTATATCTCCCTCACTGTCATTGTAGGTTGGGCATTCTGTATTGCTGCTATTTGGTCAGGATCTGCTTCGATTCCCCGCCTGCTTATTAAGTGCCCTAAGAATTTCCCTAACTGTATCCTGAAAGCACACTTCGATGCATTAAGCCACAACTTATAAGCCTTTAATACCTCAAAGATGTTGCTCAGCTCAGTCAGGTGGTTGTGCTCCTGCTCGGTCTTGACCACCATGTCGTCTATGTAAATTTTGATGTTCTGACCTAGCATAGGTTGGAATATCTTAGTTACCAGCCTCTGGTAGGTTGCCCCAGCGTTCTTCAAGCCAAAGGGTATGAATTTGTAGCAATAAAATCCTCGGGGGTGATGAAACTGGTCTTTTCTTGATCATCTGGGCTTAAAGCGATTTGGTGATAACCTTTGTAAGCATCCAAAAAACTCATCGTTCTGTGTCCCGCTACTGAGTCCACTAGTTGATCAATATTGGGGAGTGGGAATGAATATTTCGGATAAGCCTTGTTCAGGTCGATAAAATCCACACACACCCTCCACTTTCCATTCTTATTTTTGACAACCACAGTATTGGACAGCCACATGGGGCACTGTACTTCCCTAATTGCCCCTGCCTCAAGCAATTTCTCTACCTCTTCTTTCACAGCCTCTGAGTGTTGAACCGAGGATCTCCTTCCGCGTTAGACGACTGGCTTATGTGTCGGATCCACACTCAGCTTGTGCTGCATTAACTTGGGATCAATATCTGGCATTTCATATGGCGTCCAAGCAAACACCTCCACATTAGATTTGATGAAGCTCACCAGGTCGGTCTCCTCTTACTCGGCTATATTAGAGCCGAGCAGGAGCCGAGCAGGAAGAAACGGTATCGGTCTTCCCCATTTAGCAGGACCTTCTTTAGTAGCTTCGCAACATTTTTCGTTGGCGTCTTCCCAACATCTTCTAGGAGTGGTTTATCTTACATTTCCACCACGCACATCTGCTCTTCTTTGGATGAGCCTGCCTTGCCTCATATAGCAGCCATAAAGCACTGCCTGGATGTTGTTTGGTCTCCCCTGGTCGTTTCTACTCCCCTTAAGGTTGGGAACTTGAGGACCTGGTGGTATGCTGAGGGAATGGCCTTGAGCTGGTATAGCCATGTCCTCCCCATTATGGCATTGTACGGAGATGATACATCCACTACCAAAAACTCGATGTTCTTGACTTGGATGCCTGCCCTAACCGGTAGTGTGATCCGCCCCATAGGTAGGATGGGCAGACCATTGAACCCGACCAGTGGGGTGTAGCACTTCAACAAATCTTCCTTCTTGAGTCCTAATTTGAAGAAAAGGCCGGCATACATCACCTCAGCCGAGCTCCCATGATCGACCAAAATGCGTTTCACGTCGTATCTCCCAATTCGGAGGGTTATGACTAGTGCGTCGTTGTGCGGGTGTTCTACCCCTTCATGTCGGTGTTCGTGAAGGTTAGGTCTCCCACCGAGTATTCGCTATTCAGCATCTTCCTTTTGCTCGGACCATTATGCCCGAGCTGGGACTGCATGACCTGTCGTCAGTGTGCCAATTCTCGGCTTCTACTCCTTGTCTCATTCGATATCTCTAGCCTGGGGATTGCGTGTATGACACTAATCACTCCTACTAACTCCTCTGCTTCTTCACCCTGCTTGGCATGAGCATGCTGCTCAGCTCGAGTTTTTTCTTTGTCAACGTACTGCCCGAGGTTCCCAGCCTTCACTTGCTCTTCCAAAACCCTCTTGAATTGTCGACAACGGTCTGTGAAATATTTGTGCTCTTTGTGGTAAGAGCAACATTTCTTCTCATCTCGCTTGCTCAGATTAGTGAGCATCTTGGGCGGCCAGACAAACCACGGCTTGTTCTTGATCTTGTGAAGAAGCTTGTGAAAAGGCTCCTTGAACACAGTATTAGCTACTTCGTAAACCCCATCCGGCCTCTCACGTTCCCTTTCCCTTTCAGGCTTTTTTTGGCTTTCTTTTATTCCTTCCTCTCTGCTCGGACTTCCTTTGGCGCTGCCCAGCTTAGTACTTCGTCGTCCATGACCCCCATATCCTCCTCGACCTTCGAGTACTGCTTGATCCGCAGCATCAGCTTGGCCATACCCTGAGCAGGCCTCTTAGTCATGGAATGCCTCAACTTATGGGTTTTGTCCAATCCAAGCTTGAAGGAGGCCACAGCAAGTTGCTCGTTGCAATCATCAATGTCATTGAAAGTCTCCCAATAGCGACGAGCATAAGGCCTCAGACTTTTGTTTTTAGCTTTCCTGAGACCGAGCAAAGAATTGATCTCCTTAGGTTGCCTGTTGTTGGTGATAAACCTTGTCGCGAACAGCTCGGTAAATTGCTTCTGTTATGGTTGATATACTAAAAATCATATTTTTAATATTTAATTTTATTTT
>JAUMHN010413899.1:0-36501 GCA_032360265.1 Heliamphora ciliata
TTCCGTGCAGCACGCACCGAGTCAAATACTGGACAGAATATACGGACTATGCATTCATACATCACAAATATAAATATAAAATCACAAATGCAAAACCATCTCAAATGTCTCTTATTATTATGCCAGGGATCCAGAGTAAAATACATAAAAAACATGACTTTTCAGTAAACATTCCCAACATCGGCATCCATCATCAACACGTCCTTGTTTTCCTCGTTGCCTATATGCACTCAGGCCATCTCTTCATCAAAGAAAGATCTCAGATCTCCTTTTTCGCAACAAACTGCCCAATTTGTCGGTACCTTTTTAGCGAAGCCCATCTGTCATATATCCGCTTCCTCCTCACTATCAAATAGCTATTGACTGAAAAAGATCTCCAACCCCAGTAGCTTCTTGTTATTCCTCTCCTCGATCCAAGGCTCGGGAAACCCACAATAAGGGAAGTCATCTCCCTCTTTGACAAATCGTCCATTCAACGTCGACTCGTACTCTCTCATCTTCGATCCTTCCATCTCTGGCTTATATTCAAGGCTATATCCATGACGATTGTGGTACATAGGGATCGATTATGAGATTCCTTGCAAGTGTTTACCTAGCCCCATTCCTAGAAAATAGGACATCCCTTTCATCATGGCCACGACTTTCCGGTTCACATAGTTCTCTTTGTTATTCATCAGAACTTGCACAGCCTTAGTCTCATCAAAGTTGAACCCATTTAGAAGGAGATCTTTCCCATGTTGGATCTCGAGGAGCGGGATAGTGTCACTAAGCGGCGTTGGCTAGCCAGTTTCACCCAGAATGGTGACAGTTACTCCTTTCTTGATCAGCTTCACTTTTTGGTGCAGGATTGATGGAACAGCTCCGATTGTCAGGTCATGTAGCCATAGCCTTCCTAGCAACAAATTAAATGAAGCCGGTACGTCAAGAACATGGAATTCTACCTCGCTTTCCATCGGCCCCACTGTCACCAGCTTTAGAACATCTCTTCATGCGTTATCGTACGCTCGCACTCCTTGTGCACTCGATTTGAAATCCTGAATCTTTAATCCCAAGCAGTAAGCAGTTCGTAGTGGGCACACATTAAGGGTGGAACCATTGTCAACCAAGATGACCGGCACCCACTTTCCTAAACACTTGATAGTTAAATGCAGCAGCTTATTGTGAGACGGTTCTTTCGTCAGGAAGTCCTTGTTACTAAAGGCGATGACATTGGGCTGCTTTTTGGGCATCAGCATTCAAACCAACTGGTCGAGGGAGACGTCGATTGGAATGTCTATACTATTGTGAGCTTTCAAAACTGCCTGTTGGTGCTTATAAAAAGCCACGAGTAACCCCCAAATGCTCACATTTGCTTGCATCTTCTTGAGCTGCTTCAAAACTACGTCTTCCTCTTCACTATTCTGTTTCTCCCCTTGCTTTCTAGATTCTTCTTGACCCCTACTTGGTTGCCCCTTCTCTAGCTGTGCGGGTTTAAAATGCCTCCCACTTCTCGTCAGATGTTCTACTTGCTCTTCAGGCTCCCACAGGCCTTCAAACTGGTTGATTACTTCTCGAACTTCAGCCACTGGGTACCCATCTCCCCAAAAGGTCCAAAAATCATCTATGCTTATCTTCCCTTGATTGTCATCTTCACTAACTCCTCCAACTCCCTAGAGATCTTCTTCGATTCCTATTACGTTTTGTGCAAACCAATGGGATTCTCCATTGATATCAGTCTCTAACTCAAAGAGATGTGGCAATGATACCTCATCAAATAGGTCTTATAGTCATATGGTGGGGAACGGACCAAAGGTTCCCACAGGCCCCCATGGTGGTACAGTTCCTCCACAATTGGATACCATTTTGGCACATCCTCCCTTTCGTCATACTTTATATCCATGAAATCTTGTTCTACTTCATCCAATTCCCACATATCGTTCTCATTTTGGTACAAGATTTCTTCTACGTCGAAAAAACATAAAGCTGGCCCTTCGGGTAGACGATTTCTTGGCTTCGGCTCATAAAAAGGAACGATATACACTGAGGGATTGAACACAGAAGCTGCGATTCCCAAAAGATCCATTTGGGGTAAATCCTTCCCTTTTCCTTCCTGCTCTTTTTTTTCTCGGTTTCCACACTGGCTGGTGTTTTGTCTCCTTGTCCACTCTTGCTATCAACCTTCTTTCCCTCTGATGACTCTGCTATTTTTTATTCTTCTTTCTTCGTCCTTTCAATTCTAAAACTCGGCTTAGCTTCTCTATACAAGGCTTCCCCTCCATCCCATGCTGCATCATTGCTCGGAATGGTCAAAATATTCCATTTGATGTCTCTCTTAGATTTTTCCAAGTCATCCAATGCCTCAAGGCATGCCAAATCCCCCCATAAATATCTGATTTCTTCATCTTCTTCATCGTTGCTTTCGGAAGAGGGAAGACCTTCTTCCTCGTGAAAGACAAAGATCGAATAGTCATCAAAATCATCATCTATTAATTCCTCGATAAGGTCGTTGATCAATAACACATCTTATCCAGACTATAAATCTGCAATGGGCTTCAGTTTTATCACGGAGACTATAAATTTTATAAGATCAAAATCTTCCATCCCTTTTCCAATGACATTCACATTCTGCTGGGCTGCATGATTTGGCAAATGATTGGTGGTCACATTTGGCTTCTGAACAGCAGTAGGTGGAGGAATCACCTTGTTATCTATTAAGTCTTAGATCTCTTGCCGAAGCATCATGTAGTTGTTGGTTAAATGACTGTGTCCCTGATGGAAGGCACAATACTAGGTTAGATTATACAAAGTTGGCAAAGGATTTGGTGGCAGGGTCAACTCCAAAGGCTTTAGAAGGCCCCTCTCAATCAAACGGCTTAAAATAGAAGTCAAAGGTACAGTAAGTTGGGTGAAGATTCTCTTTTGGTTATGGGGTTAGTTTTGGGTAGCTGGCTCGGTGGATGGATTAGACTGGCTCGAATTCGGGTTCAGTAAGTTCATCGCATAGCTTCGGTTCACAGAATTGGTGGCATTGTTCGAGTTGTTAACATAAGGCTTCCTAGCCGTTCTTTAGCTCGACTCTCCTTTCTCAATATCCCCAGACTGTAACGCATCCTCTATTTGTATCCCAACATCAAAGACTTGCTCAAACATCATCAAGGGCTGGATTATCAGATACTTTCAAAATTATGGCTGCAGATTCTTCACCACCATCCTTACTTATTCCTTCTCAGTGGGTCAGCTTATCATCTTAGCTGCCTTGGCTCTCCAGCGGGTTAGAAATTTGATGAAAGACTCATTGGCCTCCCGCCTAGTAGCCTCGAATTCCCAAGTAGTAACATCAAAATGGATGTTATAATTGTACTGGTTGACAAATGCAACAACAATGTCCTCCTAGGTTCTCATCTTTGTAGTATCTAATGACAACAATCACCATTGGGCGGCTCCTGACAAAGAATGCTGGAAAAGCTGAGCCTTCATTTGATCTTGATCCCGAACGGGGATAGGGTTCCCACATACATCCTCAAATGGATTCTCGAGTCTCTGGTTTCATCAGATTTTTTCATGCCAAGCATCTTGAACTTCTCAAGGAGTTTAGCATCGGGGATCAAATAGAGCCCTTCCAGATAAGATCGACTCCTTGGTGGCTAGGATTTTTGGGATACCCAGTCGTACAGGTAGCATAGCTGTCGATTGGGCTTCATATGGTCCCACGTTGTCGTCTTAAATGTTGTCTCCTATTCCATCCTCCTGGTCATTCGAGAGAACTAAGTTGGGATCCATAACCCGGGTTTATAAGGCTTGGATCTGCGCCTGGCACTAAGTTTGGATTTTGGTCTGATTGGCCACAACAATCTTAACCCCCTCAACTGTCCGTTGTATTTCCAAGATTACCCTCATCATGTCTTCCATGGTTAATTCTGGGTTTGCCATTGGTAACCTCAACTACTCTACACGTCTGAGTCTTTCACTCGAAGATCAAGCCCAATTGTGTATAGGTTCCTCTCGGCACAAAGCTATATTCCCAGGCCTCTGAACTGAAAGGACTTTATGTAAATTGGAGAACTCGTAAGTCGGGTCTAAACTCAAAACAAACTCATATTCGATAATGGGACGGGAATACAAAACCTAAACCTAAACGGGGTGCTAACTATACAAACAAAAGCATCCATAAAAGAAAATCACATAAACTTAAAAGATTTATTAACCTAAAAGAAGGGGTCTAAGAAGTTATATATAACAGTAGAAGGCTGGTAGGTATGCACTTAGAATACCTTCTAAATAGAGTCAATAATATACCTCGCAATACTAAGAATGGTGTAAGGCATGGCCAAATAGTATGCAATAACTCTTTTTTCCACATCTATGGAGCATGTGGCCAGAAAAATTGCTGGCTTCCCCGACATAGTCCCGAGACAGTAAACTGACCAAGGTATCGGGTAGGCAGAATGGGGGTTTGAGAATCAAGCACACAAGTTTGCACAATGCAAATGCGAATACCAATAAAACGTTTACAACAAGAACCATTGACATTTCAAGTTAAGCCCTCTTATGATTTTTTTTTTAAATCAGTCCCAGCGGAGTCTCTAGAAAAACTACGGGTATTTTTGGAAGGACAATGCGCTGGATATCTATTGTTTTTAAAAAAATGCTCTTTTCTTTTAAAAACAAGAAAATCCAAGATATCCGAGCATGTTTTAAGGACGTTTTTAAGGAGAAGTAAAAGAAAAAAAGAAAAAAGAAAAAAAGGAGTCACCACTTGGTCTTTGAGAAAAACCAAGAAAAGAAAAAAGAAGGCCACCGGTCCTTTTTAAGCGTAACCAGGGAGAAAGATGGTTCGGGGGCTAAAGTCCAAAAACGAAAGGTGTTAGGCATATTTTTCGCCTAACTGTAAGGTTGGCCTCTACTTTGTCAATATTGATTTTTTTTTAAAACTTTTTAAAAGTAACATATGCAGAATAGAAGGTTAAAGAGAGTCCATACAAAAGAAAACAAAGAGAAAAAATTTTAACTACAATCCTAAAAGTCATACAACTTGGTTATTATCTCTAAACATGTCACACGTATTATTTAAGTAAAGCAAAGTGAAAAACATGCGATGAAAGGTCAAAATAAAACAAGAAAAGGCCTAGGTGTCATGTAATATAATTTTTGTCACTAACATGCTATATACAGGTTGTACAGAAAGAATAGAAAAGATTAAGCACTATTTTCAAGCTACTGGACATACGAAAAGCTCACTGCCATAGCAACTAATGTTGCGGCCACGACAAAATAAGTCACAAAACTTGCGACCGTGACAAATATAGAGTTACCGCAAGCAAAGGAGATGTAAAAAGTCACGGCCGTTACAACCAAAAGTTGCGGCCATAGTATTTTTGAGGTCCAAAAGGGTATTCAACATGCAAGGCTCTAAAGAGACCTAAATGAATGGGATGTACAAGATAGAGATCATAGCCCACTTTGTCAAGGCTATATCTACCATCCATTATCCCCAATAGTAACATTCATCTAGAAACAAAATGTTCAAAACAGATAACAAAAGGCTTAAAATACAGTTTTCATGCTACTAATCTCATAAAAGTTCATGGCCATAGCAACAAAATGTTGCGGTAGTGACAAAAATAAGGAGAAAAGTGGCGATCAAAAGCAAATAGGTAGCAGCCGTAATAATTGGGTCAAAATAACTCACAGTCGTGACAACCAAGGGCCGTCAGGTTTGTAAAACCACATAGGCTTTTTCATGTGTCCAGTGTGCCAGTGAATATGAAAATGGATTGAGATATATTGTTCTATGCAATACAGGAAGTTATAGGCAAACTGTTTAGGAAAACAACTTATATGAGCATGCTTTGATACAAATGGATTAAATAGGAGAAATGAAAAAACGAATGGAACCTTTCTAACGACCCAAAAATTTTGGGTTCATCTAGAGCGACAAATAACATACTAGACAACAAAAAAGGAAAATCTTATTCTAATATTTCTCAAAAAAATAAAATTAAACAAAAGTTTTATTACATCATTATTCTTGCAGTGGAACATAAAAATAATTGAAAACAAAATTGCTAATAGTAAAGACTCTGGTGGCTAGGTTCACATGAACCAAGGCTCTATATGTTCTTCTATGTTCTCATCTACGCCATCATCCTGCACTTCATAACCTGGTGTTTGAATTACCAGAAAAACATAAAACGAAGCCATGAGTTCGAAGAACTCAGTAAACTCATCACAAGTAAAGCATGCATTGATAGCTAATCACATCAACAGGTAGCAACAAATAAACAACAGATATATCAAAATGCATCGTGACTTAATTATTACTAATAACTCTAACTAGGATTATCCTGAATCACTACCCTAACACATCCTCCTCATCATCATCAACATCAAATCTAATACACGAGAAGTTTTTACGGTTCCAGCCAAATGATATCCTAGAATAATAACAAGACCCGACCTACGGTCTGTTTCTATCAGATAATCATCCTAGAATTACAACGGAGAACGCATCTGTGTCTGCCTGATAAGTTACCCTAAAATATACACCGGCCCAGCCTACAGTGGGTGTCTGCTAGGTAACTTATCAAAAACATAAACTCCGCCAAATATTATTAAAGTTCAAACACCAACCTAACCTACGGCGGGTGCACCTTGATAATATCCATCACCACAACAAACCACGACATACAAGTAACCTCTTGTAATTAACCCCGTTATGATTATTAACATGCGAAATTCATTTATGCAATCCTCCCGATAAACACATTCCCAATAGTTAAAAACATACTAAAATCAATAATCAACCTGCGATACGAATTATGCTACTACTTAACATGCGATCATCAATACCAACATAAGATTTCTAAACATGCATAATTCGATAAACAAATAATCTTATAATCAAACAAAATGTGTCAAGTGTCAGTTTGAATTCGAATTTCGTATTTACATTACTTTTTATTAACTTATTAAAAAAAATTTATCTTGGAAACTCAATCAACTTTCTGTTACTTTAGAATAATCTTAAGGTGATGATTTAACCACATTTTAATTAAACGATATAAGGCTCAACAAACACAACATGCAAACCAAAAGCCAAAAACTTGTTCTTGTGGTCCAGCTTTGACAACTTGTACATATCTCAGTTTTTGTCCATTTCTCTTAGTTTTAACTTATTTCTTTCGATATTAGAAATACATACTAATATCCATTAAAACCATCTTGGAAAAATAAACTTTTCATTAATAATAAGATTCGTCTTTAAAACATGCATTTATGTCGTTTGTTTTTTTTTTAATATGAACAACCCGATTAAAGGTTGACTAATTAATTAATTATTTTTAATAAAATGAAACCTCTTAAATTTAGAATAGTTATCATAACTATTCAAAAAAATTCAGCAACTATATGATCCTAGGATTCATCGAAATAATTAAATATTGAAACGGCGCAAAACTAGTGATTCAATTATTTTTTTTGATTTTTGATTAATTATTTATACTAAAAGAAAACTCTTAATATCATAATATTCATCATACATATTAAAATACAATAACTAATTGAAACTTAAATCAAAAGAAAAGAATAAATACTGATACGTTGCGAAACTAGTGATTTCGATTACCTTTTTCGGTTTTCTACGACGGCACGACGATAACGGCTTCGGTTTGAGACGAATGGTTTAGACTCTTTCTTAATCCTACAAATTCAGACGCTTATACTCATATTTCTTTCAAAAAAAACGAAGAACGGTTGGAGAACGAGAAAAAAAAAACGGGACGCTGGAATAATCGAATATTATATAATAACGATCAACAAAATAAACACACGTTTAGATCTCACCGTTTGAAGAACGAAACCGTTGATTATCAAGAACACGATGCCAAAAGTGTATTTATAAAAAATCAAGACGATCCGACTTAGTTTAGCCCTTGATCCGTGGAAAAACACGGGCTGATTTTCTCCTAAAGAGATTTTACCTTCTAAAAAATTTATTATGCTATTAAATTATTTGTAATAAATTATATATCTTATTTATTGTTATATTTATTAAGCAATATTTAAGTTATTAAAAAAAATTCTCGAAAGCTCAGGTCGTTACAATCTACCCTCCTTCAAAAGAATTTTGTTCTCGAAATTCACACGGTAAAAAGATGCGGGTAGGTCACACGCGTACTAACGAAATCGTCTTGCCTCGCAAAACTTTCTCTCGATGGTCGAGAATTCTCACTGCCCTCTCCTCGAATGTCGTATCTTGGTGGTACAAACTAATCTCCTCCCAACTCAAAACGTGCGTTGGGTTAAGCTCGTACTTTCGTAGCATTGATACATGAAAGACATTGTGAACACTTGCTAACTGCGGGGGTAGGGGTAAACGATAAGCCACGGCTCTAACTTTCTGTAGAATCTCGAACGGTCCAATGAAACGGGAAGATAACTTCCCTTTCTTCCCAAACCGAATAATACCACGGCGTGGTTGAATCTTTAAAAAAACATGATCTCCAACTTCAAACTCTAACGATCAGCGCCTCCGATTAGCATAACTCTTTTGCCTACTTTGTGATGTGAGAAGGCGTTAACGAATCATCTTAACCTTCTCTGTCGTTTCCATCACAAGCTCGGGTCCTAGAAAACTTGTCTCTTCTGTCTCGGTCCAACAGATAGGTGACCGATAAGGTCGCCCGTATAAGACCTCGTACGGTGCCATACCAATACTAGCCTAATAACTGTTGTTGTATGCAAACTCCACCAGCAGTAAGTGCTTCTCCCAACTTTCACAAAAGTCCATAAAACAGGCTCTAAGCATATCTTCTAGTGTCTGAATAGTCCTCTCTGACTGTCCGTCTGACTGCAGGTGAAAAGTTGTACTAAATCAAAGTTCTGTCCCTAAAGCTATTTGTAGACCCTGTCAGAACATGGAAGTAAAACGAAGATCGCGGTTAGATACAATGGAAATGGGTATACCATGTAACCTTACGATCTCACGGATATACTTTTAACTCAATGCCTCAAGTGTAGCTGTCATCCTGGTCAGTAGAAAATGCGCTGACTTTGTGAAGCGATCGACGATCACCCAAATTCCTGTATGCCCCTGCGGAGATCTAGGTAGTCCTGATACGAAATCCATTGTTACATGCTCCCATTTCATTGATGTATCTCTAAGGGTTGTACAGTCCCTCCTGGTTTCTGATGCTCTGCCTTAACTTGCTGACATGTCGAACAACGGGTCACAAAAATTGCCACTTCCTTCTTCATACCACTCCACCAAAATTTTCATTTCAAATTTTGGTACATCTTGGTCACGCCTGGGTGTACAGCGAACATCTACTTGTGAAATTCTTTTAATACTTGATCTCGAAGGCCGTTGGTGTTAGGTACGAAGATATTTCCTTGATATGTTAAGCCTCCATCGGCACGAAGCTCCCATCCCTGAACTAACTCCTAATTAGACAGCTAATGTTTGATGAAAGTTACCTCCTGATCAAACCTCTGCGCTTCTAAAACTTGCTGGACAAGACTTGGTATTGCCACTGTCACACTAAAACAGATACCTTCACTTCCTTCTGATGGTTGCAAATGATACTCATTGAAGGTCTCCAACGAATTCCATAGACAAGCCGATTCTACTCTTGTTGTCCTGCTTAAAGCATCAGCCACCACATTCGCCTTACCTGGATGATATGCGATACATAAATCATAATCTCCCAGATACCCCATCTAGCATCGTTGTCTCATGTTGAGCTCCTTTTATGTAAACATATATTTGAGACTCTTATGATCAGTGAAGAGTTCAATTTTTTCTCCATATAAATAGTGCCGCCACATCATTAATGTAAAAACAGATAATTCTGCTCATACGGCTTAAGCTGCTGAGACCCATACGCTACAACCTTACTAGTTTGCATCAAAACATAGCCAAGACCTTCCTTAGATGCGTCGCAAAACACTGTATAACCCACATTTCTGTCGGGCACTATCAGAATGGGTGCACTGGTTAATCTCGTCTTCAACTCATGAAAAGCTTTTTCACAAACATCGCTTCATTCAAACTTGATCCCTTTCTACGTCAACCTCGTCATCAGTCAGGCCAATTTAGAGAAATCTTGAATAAATCTTCGATAATAGCCTGCCAGGCCCAAAAAATTGCGAACTTCAAAAACTGAATTTGGTTTCTTCCTGTCCATCACACTTCTACCTTTGCTGGGTCCACTGATACTCTTTTTTTGGATATAACATGTCCCAAGAACTTTACTTCTCATTGCCAAAACTCACATTTGCTTGCTTTTTCGTACAACTGTGCATCTTGTAAAACTTGGAGGGTAGTTCTCAGGTGTTGCTTATGATCTTCTTCAGTGCGAGAGTATACTAAAATGTCATCAATGAATACTACCACGAACTGATCTAAGAATGGCTGGAACAACTTGTTCATCAAGCCCATGAATACTGCAGGTGCATTGGTCAATTCGAATGGCATCACTACAAACTCCTAATAGCCATATCTGGTATAGAAAGTTATCTTTGGAATATCTTCTTCCTTAACTCTTAGCTAGTGATACCCAAATCGAAGGTTAATTTTTGAAAAGTACGACGCTCCTCGAAGCTGATCAAAAAGGTCATCAATTCTTGGTAATAGATATATGTTCTTGATCGTCACTCCATTCAACTGTCGATAATCTATGCACAACGGCAAAGATCCATCCTTCTTCTTCACAAAGAGTGCAGGCGCACCCCAAGAGAAGGTACTCAGAACAATAAACCCCTTCCCTCCTAACTCTTACAACTGATCCTTCAATTCTCGTAACTCTACAAGTGTCATTCTGTGCGGAGGGATTAAGATTGGTGCAGTGTCAGGTTGTATCTCAATTGAGAACTCCACATCCCTCTTTGGGGGTAACCCTGGCAATTCATCAGGAAAAACATTGACAAACTCCTCAACAATCTGTGGAAGGTCCTTCTTTGATGAGTCGTCACTAATTGTCAGGCTGGCAATAGAACTAGCGAATCCATCTGTTTTGTTTTCCTGTGTAACTAGAGACTCCTTTCTATCTCCTTGAATCTTACAAAAGGTTCCATCTCCAATGCATACACGGATTCTTTTATGATAATAATCAATCACTGTTCGGTGTGCCGAAAGCCAGTCCATACCGAGGATTATATCAAAACCTTTGAAGTCCATCGCTCGTAGATCACAAAGCAGACTAAACCCAGAGATTCTCAACACACAGGACTTATATATAGTCTCTATACACTGTAAGCTTCCTAATGGTGAAACGGTCTTCAACGCTTGCTTCAAACTTTCTGGTTCTATATCAAGAGTTTTCATGCAAGATGTAGAAATAAAAGAATACGATGCACCGGTATCGAAAAATGCTTTTACCAATGTACTGAAAAGAACAAACATACCTTGGATGACCTGATTGTTGTCAGTTTCATCACCTTGAAAAGCAAAGATTCTACCACACTGATTACCATTTTTGTTCCCCCCGTTCTGAGCTCCCTTCTAATTTCCATTATTATTCTAGTTAGCCACTGGACCTGGGTTCTGAGTCCTTTGCTGCTGCTGATAATTTGGTTGCTATAGCGGCGGAGGCTGATGTGGTTTCTAGTTCCCATGCCCTTGATTCTGTGGGCATTCAAACTTTCGATGGCCTTCTAGACCACAAGTGAAGCATCGATAAACTCTGGGTACATTCTAACCCGTGGCAGAGTTATGAGCGCATGCCTTCCTACCTATGTTGAGGTTGTTGACACCACCCTGCTGATGGAGAAAGAGGTTCTTGATACGAAGAAAATGATACCAACTCTAACGACCCAAAAATTTTGGATTCATCTAGAGCGACAAATAAAATACTAGGCAACAGAAAGAAAAAATCTTATTCTAATATTTCTCAAAAAAATAAAATTAAGCAAAAGTTTTATTACATCATTATTCTTGCAGCAGAACATAAAAATAATTGAAAACAAAAATGTTAATAGTAAAGACTCTAGTGGCTAGGTTCACATTAACCAGGGCTCTATCAGTTCTTTTATGTTATCCTCTACGCCATCATCCAGCACTTCATAACTTGGTGTTTGAATCACCAGGACAACATAAGACGAAGCCATGAGTTCGAAGAACTCAATAAACTCATCACAAGTAAAGCATGCATCGATAGCTAATCACATCAACAGGTAGCAACAAATAAACAACAGATATATCAAAATGCATCATGATTTAATTAATTACTAATAATTCCAACTAGGATTATCCAGAATCACTACCCAAGCACATCCTCCTCATCATCATCAACATCAAATCTAATACATGAAAAGTTTCTACGGTTCCAGCCAGATGATATCCTAGAATAATAACAAGACCCAGCCTACAGTCTGTTTCTGCTAGATAATCATCCTAGAATTACAATCGAGAACGCATCTGTGTATGCCTGATAAGTTACCCTAAAATATACACCGGCCCAACTGCCAGGTAACTTATCAAAAACCTAAACTCTGCCGGATATTATTAATATTCGAACACCGAGCCAGCCTACGGCGGGTGCACCTTGATAATATCCATCACCACAACAAATCACAACATACAACTAATCTCTCGTAACTAATCCCGTTATGATTATTAGCATGCAAAGTTTATTTATGCAATCCTCCCGATAAACATATTCCCAGTTGTTAAAGACATGCTAAAATCGATAATCAACCTGCGATACGAATTATGCTTTAACGAGAAATGAAAACTTAACATACGATCATCAATACCAACATAAGATATCTAAACATGCATAATTCGATACACAAATAATCTTATAATCAAACAAAATGTGTCAAGTGTTAGTTTGAATCCGAGTTTCGTATTTACATAACTTTTGCTTTTAACTTATTAAATTTCTTTTTATCTTGGCAACTCAATCAACTTTTTGTTACTTTAGAATAATCTTAAAGTGATGATTTAATCCCTTTTTGATTAAATCATATAAGGCTCAACGAACTCAACACGCAAACCAAAAACCAGAAACTTGTTCGCGCAGTCCAGCTTTGACAACTTGTACATATCTCAGTTTTTGTCAATTTCTCTTAGTTTTAACTTATTTCTTTCGATACTAGAAATACATACTAATATCCATTAAAACCATCTCGGAAAAATAAACTTTTTATTAATAATAAGGTTTGTCTTTAAAACACGCGTTTATATTGTTTGTTTTTTTTTTAATATGAACAACCAGATTAAAATTTGACTAATTGATTAATTATTTTTAATAAAATGGACCCTCTTAAATTCAAAATATTTATCATAAATATTCAAAAAATTCAGCAACTATATGATCATAGGATTCATCAAAATAATTAAATATTGAAACGGTGCAAAACTAGTAATTCGGTTATTTGTTTCGGTTTTTGATTAATTATTTATATTAAAAGCAAACACTGAATATCATAATATTCATCATACATATTAAAATACAGTAAGTAATTGAAACTTAAATCAAAAGAAAAGAATAAATACCGATGCGTTGTGAAACTAGTGATTTCGGTTACCTTTTTCAATTTTCTACGACGGCACGACGATAACGGCTATAGTTTGAGACGAATGGTTTAGACTCTTTCTTAATCCTACAAATTCAGAGGCTTATACTCATCATTCTTTCAAGAAAAAATGAAGAACGATTGGAGAATGAGAAAAAAAAAAACAGGACGCCGGAGTAATCGAATATTATCTAATAACGATCAACAAAATAAACGTAGGTTTAGATCTTACCAGTTTAAAAACGAAACCATTGATTATCAAGAACACGATGCTAGAAGTATGTCTCTAAAAACTCACGACGATCTGACTTCATTTAGCTCTTGATCCGTACAAAAACGCAGGCTAATTTTTCTCCCCCAAACTTCAGCGGTGCACTGTTATTGAGATTGTTTGTTTGTTTGTTTGGTTTTTTTTATTTTCCTTCCCAGCGGCGCAAGAGACTTATATATGCCCTCAAACCCTAATGGTATATGTATATATATATATATATATATAAAGATTCTATATATATAAATATAATTATTTTATTTATTTGTTTCCTAATTATTTTGCTTTCCAAAAAAAAAATATAGCCTTCTAAAAGATATTTATTTCCTAAAGAGATTTTACCTTCTAAAAAAATTATTATGCAATTAAATTATTTATTGTTATAAATTATATATCATATTTATTATTATATTTATTAAGCAATAATTAATTTATTAAAAAAAATTCTCGAAAGCTTGGGTCGTTATAACCTTAACCGTGACACCCTCAGGAGAGAGAACGTGAGGGTTTAAAGAATTGTCACACGTGCAAGCAAAGTCACAAACGAGGTCTGGGAGTATCGAGAATATGAGTATCAGGTGTATCGGAATATCAGGCAGGAATCGAGTTCAACAGAGTATCGGTATCCAAGTATTACTCTTCATGTTTTATGTGGAAATGGAGCCTACTTATAGGCAAAGAGGCAACACAAACATCCTCTAGGATACTGTCACTTGTCCAAAAAGGCACCAAACTTGTGGCCGTGACCTTTATTGTACGAACAGTACATGCCGCGTCCTTCATTTGTACGAACAGTGCAGGCCGTGACTTTTAAAAGTCGCGGCTAGGTTTAGGGTTCAAAAAGGTTGCGATTGTGACAAAAGAAAGTTGCAGCCTGTTTTAGGATCACAAAAATGTGGCGGCCATGAGAGTAAGGACATGGCTTGTTATAGGGTTTTGAAAAAGGTGGAAGCTTGATCTGAAGGTTTTTGGTGGTTTCTTAGATTTTAAACCGAATTCCTAACTTTGCTTGCTTGGAAGTATCCTTGAACATAATTCCCATGTTTTCGTCATTGGGGACCATTTGAGATGGGTGCCTAAGATTCTGCTTGGTTAAACCGGGGTGTCTATAGATATATTCTCTTGGTGAGACCCGAAAAACTATTCTCTTGAACAACATTTAACTATTGGAAACATGAACAAAAAATGCTTGTGAACATAAGTTGGAATCTTATGAGTTTAGTTGTTACTATAACTATCTATTTCTCTTTATATGCCTACTTTTACTATTGTAATCATGTGTGTTAAAGGTAGGTTAGTAGGGTTATAGTTATTCCTTTTGCGCCTTGCAGCTTCTGGTATTTAATACCAAGTGAAGAAGAATACAATGCGAAAGCTGCACTGGAAGGAGAAGAGGAGCCTTAGATCCCAACCTATGCTAAAGATGTCGTGGATACTTTAGGAGAATTTTGTAAGTAATCCAGGGATGTATATTTTATCTTTCAAACTTTTGAAAAGATCTTTTAGTTTGTAACACTTTCAAAGACATCAATTTATGAATAGATTAAGATCCCTTTATAGTTATCTTTTTGAATCGGTATAGTTATTTAAAAAAATTATGAGCTATTTTTGTCAGAATTAGTTAGGAAAAATTTTCTTTTGTAATTAAAAATGTCTCTGAAAATTGAGGCATAATGTGAGACCCGGACCCGTCTCTTTTTTAGACTTATATATATATGATGTGTGTTGCATATATATTTCTAAGATGCATGATTTACTCATTTTGATGCATGTTTAAGTTTATCTGAGCATGCGGGGTTGGTTCCCGGGGTTGTAGGGAGTTGCCATGCGAATTTTGAAAATTCAAAAAAAAAAGATATTTTGAAGGCCTATAAATAGCTGAAGTTAAATATTTTCAAAAAGATATTTTCAAAACTTAACTCCTAAGTTTTCTCCAAATTCTCTCTGCCTTCTCTCTAACTTCTCGGGGGCCCGGGACTTGATTTTTGATAAACCAATTGCTGATCCTTAGTATCGGCATCATGGTCTACCCATACATCCTGTCAGAATGTCATTCTGGCAAAACTCAGTTTTGCACGTGGATCGAGACGTTGAGTTTTTAACTCACCGAGGTAGGATCGTAAACTGTATAACTGTTAGAGGGTACTACGTATAATCCTACGTGTTTCTACCGTTTTAAAACGCATGAAAAATGATATATGTTCTAGATCCAGTTTTGGGTGAAAACTATTTTTCGGCATTCCGGTTGGATGAAATCGAAAGAGGGATGTTCCTTTCGAGGTTTTATGACAGCCTTGAGCTCAGGTACGCTCTTAGGTATCAAAACAGATGTTTTTTAAGCTTGGTTTGAGGATTAGAGGTCAAAACCGTAGCTTAAAAATGTTTTCTGGGTGAGTTCAATCGACTGACCCTATGGGTTCAGTCGACTGGATCATCATTTGGTGAGTTCAGTCGACTGAACTCATGGGGTCAGTCGATTGAAGTGCCATTTGTTCAAAAATTTTGTTTTTCCAGAGTGTTTTTCAGTCGACTGGGGGTGGGTCCAGTCAACTGAAATGCCTGCTGTTTGCTTGGCTTTTTGGTGATTCGTTTTGGGAAAAAGGGTTGAGTTCCTTTTTGGAAAAAGGTTCAGTTTTGTGAAAAAACGTGTTTTGTTGAAGTTTTGGAGCTAATCCTTGGGGTTGAGACTCAACTTCTAAAATGTTTTGGTGAAGATATGTTTTTACATATATTGTTTGATCTCCATGGTTCATGGATGGGATCCCTTTTATAGACATGTGTTGTATATCTTTTTGCGGGTTGGATTTTAAATGTTATCCATCGATGTACCGTGATGGTAGATGCGTGTTGAGTTGGGCTTCCATTACTCCTTGGTGAAAGTCTAAAAACGTGCACAGAGTGGGTTCGCTACAGTCCCTCGGGTTAATTCCCATAAACGTGGTAATGGTTAACTTCGTCCATCGGTCGTAGAAATTCGTAAAGAAGCGAGTCGTGGTATGGTTATGCTTCGTCCATCGGTCGCAGCAATCCTTAAAGAAGCAGGTTACCCCTTGAGTGGTTATGTGGTTGTGACATCATATAGAACTTGTCATTACCTAGCTGGCCTTAAGTGGTTCAGGACTAGGGTAATTGGCAGGAGTCTATAGTTGTTGCTTTTGTCTTGAGTCGGCTGAGTACCGGTATATAGGATCTCATTTCATCTTAACTCCTTGGTTGTGTGTCCGAGTGGAGAATTTTATTTTATTACAACTTTCCCTTAACTGTGGCATGATATCTGTTAGGATGATATGCATAGTTTCAAGGATGAAAAATGTGGGGTTTTTGAGAAGGAAAACCTTTTTGGATTCTGTGATTGAGTTAGCTCCCACCATATGATTGCATGACCTGTATTACAGCTTTACAGTCTATTTTCTATTGGGCTTCTGCTCACGGTGTGGGATTTTACTATAAAAACATTTTTAGGTGAACATGATGAGTTGACCTAGTTACAGAGGTGATGGAAGGCTTGTTGTAGTTTTTCCTATTTTGTACATGTACTTTTACATGTAACGCCTGTGATGGCTGGTTTTGTACGCCCTTGGGCGATATGCTTATTCATGTATGAGAATGCATGTTTGTTGTTTATGAGAGCTGAGCTTGGAAAATCTTTTATCCAACTGCTATATTCTGATTTACAACTGTAAAACCTATTTTTATTTTAATGGGTGTTTGGGTGGGCTTTTGCGTAACCCTGGTGTTTGGGGCGTGATAACTTGGTATCGGAGCTCTGGGTTCGAATACCTATGAGCCATGGGAAATAGGGTACATCACCTTGTGAGGATATATGTGTGCTTGATTGCATGTGTTACAGAGTTTTCCTAACATAGCATGATAGCTTGTGATGTATAAGTGGGTATGGAGGTTGGACCTTAGGATTGATTAGTCTTACCTTCGGGCGTTTGGATTAACAAACTTGGGAGCCATATTAGAGACGCATTTTACGGACGTGATTTCTAGCAAGGAATCTAAGTAGGTTATCTAGATGGACGAGTCTTTCTTGTTGGTTCTCCTCGGTAGGTGAGATGTGATGACATGATATTACGTGGCTATGTGTTAGCATGCTTATCTGCCTTTTACATTAGCAATAACATGTTGTATGGATTCTTATCCTGTTATGTTGCTTTTGTATAGAGTTATGTGCACGCAGGGAGGACAAGGCCGTGGTCGAGGCCGTGGCCATGGTTCTGGCCAAAGGGATGTTCCAGTCCTAGTTATTGGGGATGCTAATGCACCCCAAGGACCTGTTGCTGAGGGAGATCCGTTACGTGAGATGGTCGGTTCCATCTAGCAACTAGCTGAGGCCACTAGGGGAAGGAAGAGTGTACCCAAGCCGAGGGCGACGGTTGCAATGCGTGAGTTTCACCGTCTGGACCATCCTACCTTTTCTGGGGATCCCAACCCCACCGTAGTCACTGAGTGGCGGGAGCTAGTTACTAGGATCTTGGATTCGCTTTAGATTGAGGAGGACGATATGCGGGTCACTTGTATTGCCTTCCAGCGGAGGGGAAGCGCTCATATGTGGTGGAAGTTTGCCAAAACTACAGTGGCAGGCACTTGGGAGGCATTCACGAAGATATTTCTGGAGAAATACTTTCCAGCGACGCTGAGGGATCGCTATAGAGAGGATTTTCTTTTCTTGACTCAGGGGAGTATGTCAGTAGTCAAGTATGATGCTGAGTTTACCAGCTTATCCTGGTTTGCACAAGAGATCATACCTACTGATGAGTTCAAAGCAAACAGATTTGAGATGGGTTTAAGGCCCGCTATCAGGGACAGAGTGGCGGCATTCCAGATGCAGGTCGACACTGACTTTGTACAGATGGCCATGAAGGTGGAGGACACGTTGTCTGAGACACGCAGGGACAGAGATAGTAGGGGTCAGCAGGACGGGGGACGTGCATAGTCCCTGGGACGCAAGGACAAGCATCAACGGACATCTGGTCTGAGTTCTCATCTGGTGGGGTCATATCCTCCACAATCTTCTGCATCTTCGCCTCCCGTAGCTTCAATGGGACGGTCGAATCAGAGGACGCTTTGTCATAGATGCCAACGACCAGGGCACCGTGCAGCAGAATGCAGGAGTGCAGCGCCTGCTCAGGCACAGTCACAGTCGTAGGCGCCAGAGAGAGGATCACTGGTATGTTTTGAGTGTGGGCAGTCTGGGCACATCCGGAGGAACTGTCCTCAGGGAGGGAGCATTTAGAGTACAGCATGAGCACCAGCTATTCCATCTAGCCAGGGACGACAGACGTATTAGCAGCCTAGAGCTCAGACATCCAAATTTACAGAGGGGGTGCATCTGTGTAGTCAGGTAGACAGTCGGCAGTTCAGAACCGCAGCGGACCGGCCAGGGCATATGTTCTTACAGGACCTAGTTCATCCAGAGCACCGATTGTGCCTAATGCTGTTGCTACCGCCTCCCTGATCAGAGGTACCTTTCTATTCTACAAATCAAGGGCCAGTGTTCTTATCGACACTGGAGCATCACATTCATTTATATCATCTACTTTTACATCTACTTTGGGGTTAGAAATGGATTGGTTGGGTGGTACTATGAGTGTGGAGACCCCGGTCAGTGGGAGTGTGAAGTTGAGTCTTATCTGTAGATCTTGCGTGTTGGAGGTCACCGGTCATTATTTAGAGTTTTACTTTGTTATTCTAGACATGACCGCATTTGATGTCATCCTAGGAATGGATTGGATGACCACCTATCGTACCTTTATCAATTGCGATCGATGGAGGGTGATGATTTGTACACCAGACAGAGATTATTTTTGTTTTGTGGGTGACCGGGATGAGGGTTTGAGGCCTATGCTAGGCATTGTGCCGAACCAGGGCAACCTGGGTTTCCTTTTTGTAGCCCTTATGTTGGATGAGGTAGTTGGGGTTCAAAAAGAGTTACCTCCGGTGGTTTGCGACTATCCAGATGTCTTTCCTGACGATCTATTCGAGTTTCCACCGAGCCGGGAGGTAGAGTTCTCTATTGATCTGGTTCCCGGAGCTACTCCGATATCTATACCATCCTATCATTTTGCACCCGCTGAGTTGCGTGAACTCAAGGTACAGCTTCAGGAGTTGCCAGACAGAGGGTTTATATGCCTGAGTACTTCTCCGTGGGGAGCTCCTGCTCTTTTTGCCAAAAAAAAGGACAGAGCCTTACGTTTGTGTATCGACTACTTGAAGCTGAATCAGGTGATAGTGAAGAACAAGTATCCGATGCCGAGGATAGACAATTTATTTGATCAGTTGAAGGGGTCGAGCTATTTTTCAAAGATAGACTTGAGATCAGGATACCACCAGTTGAGGATTAAGGATGAGGACATAGCGAAGACCGCTTTTCGGACTCGCTATGGTCACTATGAGTTTTTGGTTATGCCATTCGGTCTGACGAACGCACTAGCTACGTTCATGAGTTTAATGAACTGGATCTTTCATCCTTATCTGGACAGTTTTGTAGTGGTGTTTGTCGATGATATACTTATCTACTCATCTACTAGGGAGGCGCATGAGGACCATCTATGTGTCGTCCTACAGACCTTGAGAGAGTACCGCTTGTACGCGAAGTATGAGAAGTGCGAGTTCTGGATGTCTGAGGTGAGGTTTCTTGGGCACTTGGTGTCGACAGGCGGGGTAGCTTTGGATTTGTCGAAGACTGATGCTATGACAGGTTGGGAGCGACCGAAGAGCGTCTTTGAGATCTGTAGTTTTCTGGGCTTAGCAGGGTACTATCGGCGGTTCGTGACGGACTTTGCGAGACTTGCAGCACCAATGACACGTCTGATGTGGAAGGGAGTTGTGTTTGTTTGGAGCGAGTCTTCTAAGTCAGCATTCCAGAAGCTGAAGACGAGGTTGACTAGTCTGCCAGTATTGATCATTCCAGAGCGAGGCTTGGGATATACTGTGTACTGCGATGCATCACATGACAGTCTTGGATGTGCTCTGATGCAGGGAGGTAAGGTTGTACGGTTCTCGGCAGTTGAAAACGCACGAGCGGAACTACCTGACACACGATTTGGAGTTGGCAGCCATGGTCTTCGCTTTGAAGACATGGCATCACTATTTTTATGGTGAGCATTTCGAGGTTTTCTCCAATCATAAGAGTCTGAAGTACTTATTTTCGCAGAAGGACCTGTGCTTGCACCAACAACGATGGATGGAGTTATTAGAAGATTACGATTTTGACTTGCTGTATCATCCGGGGAAGGCCAACGTTGTAGCTGACACTCTCAGCAGGAGATCTCATGGCTCGTTAGCTTTTGTGGCTATACGGTAATGGGACATGCTTGGAGAGATTGGGGAGTTTAATCTCTGTCTTGGGGATACAGCAACGGAGGCCACCTTATTTTTGGTAGTTTCACGACTAGCATTTATAGTACGTGTGTTAGAGCTCTAGCAGACAGATTAAGAGGCTCAGATGATACGGGATCGTGTTTCTAGCAGAGAGGATACCATGAGATGGATTGTGGATTCAGATCAGAGTCTGAGATTAACCAGGAGGTTGTTTGTGCCCGAGTCATGCCGAGCCAATCTTCTACATGAGTGTCATCATTCACACCTTGCAGTGCATCCTGGAGGCACGAAGATGTACCATGACTTACGTTGTCAGTTCTATTGGATAGGAATGAAGCGAGATATGATCTAGTTTGTTTCCCGATACCTCACCTGTCAACAAGTAAAGGCGAAATACCAAAAACCGGCAGGATTGCTATAGTTATTACCAATATCAGAGTGGAAGTGGGAGCACGTCACGATGGACTTTGTGTCAGGAATTCCTCGATCACCTAGGGGACACGATGTCGTATGGGTTGTAGTAGATAGGTTGACGAAGTCTGCACACTTTTTTCCCATTTGAGTGAGGGATTCGGTGGAACGACTGAGTGGCTTGTATGTCATGGAGATAGTCCGATTACATGGAGTGCCGGTGTCTATTGTTTCTGACCGAGACCCGCGCTTCACATCGCGCTTTTGCCAGAGTCTTCAGGAGGCTTTGGGGACTCACTTAATGTTCAGTACTACTTTTTACCCCCAGACGGATGGTCAGTCGGAGAGGACCATACAGATTCTGGAGGATATGCTGAGGTCTTGTGTCCTTGACTTCAGAGGTTCGTGGGAAGATCATTTACCTTTAGCAGAGTTTGCATACAACAACAGCTATCAGTCTAGTATTGGAATGGCACCGTATGAGGCTTTGTATGGAAGACCGTGTAGATCGCCCGTGTGTTAGACTGATGTGGGAGAGACCATAGACTTGGGATCCGACATGGTGCGAGAGACGACAGAGAAGGTTGTTGTGATTCGCCATCGCCTACTGATAGCGCAGAGCTGCCAGAAGAGTTATGCAGATCAGAGGAGGCGACCTTTGGAGTTTGTAGTGGGGGATCATGTGTTCCTGAAGGTCTCACCACGTAGAGGTTTGATGAGGTTTCGTCATAGCGAAAAGCTATCACCGCGCTCCATTATACCATTTGAGATCCTTGACAGAGTCGGAGAGGTTGCATATCGTTTAGCCTTGCCACCTCAGTTAGCTTCTATGCGCAACGTGTTTCACGTTTCTATGCATCAGAGGTACGAGCCTGATCCGTCACATGTGTTAGATTGGGCTGAGCTGCGGGTGGATGAGGATGCCAATTATGAGGAGCGTCTAGTGAGGATTCTTGATACAAAGGAACAGGTGTTACGGGGCAGAACAACAGGTGTTACGGGGCAGAACAATCGCCTATGTCAAGGTCCTATGGCTTCATCATAGAGTTGAAGAAGCTACATGGGAGTTGGAGTTGAGATGCTTGCCAGATACCCGAAGCTTTTTCCTTTGTGACCTTGTAGTGAATTTCGGGGGTGAAATTCCTTTAGGGGGGAGAGTTGTGAGACCCGGACCCGTCTCTTTTTTAGACTTATATATATGATGTGTTTTGCATACATATTTCTAAGATGCATGATTTACTCGTTTTGATGCATGTTTCAGTTTATCTGAGTATACAGGGTTGGTTTCCGGGGTTGTAGGGAGTTGCCGTGCAAATTTTGAAAATTAAAAAAAAAAGATATTTTGAAGGCCTATTAATATCTAGAGTTAGATATTTTCAAAAAGATATTTTCAAAACTTAACTCCTAAGTTTCCTCTAAATTCTCTCTGCCTTCTCTCTAACTTCTCGGGGGCCTAGGGCTTGGTTTTTGATAAACCAACTGCTGATCGTTAGTATCAGCATCGCGGTCTACGCATCCATCCAGTCAGAATTTCATTCTGGCAAAACTCGGTTTTGCACGTGAATCGAGATGTCGAGTTTTTAACTCCCCGAGGTAGGATCTTAAACTGTATAACTGTTAGAGGGTACTACGTGTAATCCTACGTGTTTCTACCATTTTAAAACGCATGAAAAATGATTTATGTTCTAGATCCAGTTTTGGGTTTAAACTATTTTTTGGCGTTCCGGTTGGATGAAATCGAAAAAGGAATGTTCCTTTTGAGGTTTTATGATAGCCTTGAGCTCGGGTACGCTCTTAGGTATCAAAATGGGTGTTTTCTAAGCTTGGTTTGAGGATTAGAGGTCAAAATCGTAGATTAAAAACGTTATCTTGGTGAGTTCAGTCGACTGACCCTATGGGTTCAGTCGACTGGATCATCATTTAGTGAGTTCAGTCGACTAAACTCATGGGGTCAGTCGACTGAAGTGCCTTCTGTTCAAAAATTTTGTTTTTCCAGAGTGTTTTTCAGTCAACTGGGGGTGGGTCCAGTCGACTGAAATGCCTGCTGTTTGCTTGGTTTTTTGGTGGTTCGTTTTGGGAAAAAGGGTTGAGCACCTTCTTGGAAAAAAGGTTCAGTTTTGTGAAAAAACGTGTTTTGTTGAAATTTTGGAGCTAACCTTGGGTTGAGTCTCAACTTCTAAAACATTTTGGTGAAGATATGTTTTTACATATGTTATTTGATCTCCATGGTTCATGGATGGGATCCCTTTTATATACATGTGTTGTATATCTGTTTGCGGGTTGGGTTCTAAATGTTATCCATAGATGTACCGTGATAGTAGATGTGTGTTGAGTTGGGGTTCCATTGCTCCTTGGTGAAAGTCCAAAAACGTGCGCAGAGTGGGTTTGCTACGGTCCCTCAGGTTAATCCCCTTAAGGAAGCGAGTCGTGGTTTGGTTATGCTTCGTCCATCAGTCGCAGCAATCCGTAAAGAAGCAGGTTACCCCTTGAGTGGTTATGTGGTTGTGACATCGTATAGAACTTGTCATTACCTAGCAGGCCATAAATGGTTCAGGACTAGGATAATGGGCAGGAGTTTATAGTTGTTGCCTTTGTCTTGAGTCGGTACATAAGATCTCATTTCATCTTATCTCATCGGTTGTGTGTCCGAGTGGAGAATTCTATTTTATTACAACTTTCCCTTAACTGTGGCATGATATCTGTTAGGATGATACGCATAGTTTTAAGGATGAAAAACGTGGGGTTTTTGAGAAGGAAAACATTTTTGGGTTCTGTGGTCGAGTTAGCTCCCACCATATGATTGCATGACCTGTATTACAGGTTTACAGTCTATTTTCTATTAGGCTTCCGCTCACGGTGTGGGATTTTGCTGTAAAAATATTTTCAGGTGAACATGATGAGTTGACCTAGTTGCAGAGGTGATGGAAGGCTTGTTGTAATTTTTCCTGTTTTGTACATGTACTTTTACATGTAATGCCTATGATGGCTGGTTTTGTACGCCCTTGGGCGATATGCTTATTCATGTATGAGAATGCATGTTTATTGTTTATGAGAGCTGAGCTTGGGAAATCTTTTATCCAATTGCTATATTTTGATTTCCAACTGTAAAACCTATTTTTCTTTAAATGGGTGTTTGGGTAGGCTTTCGCGTGACCCTGGTATTTAGGGCGTGACACATAACATAATGTTGGCAGACTAAGCGTGGATCATGGATACAGTTTAACCTAGATAGGGTCATTCCCTTGTAATCCAGAGTGACATAATTTCTAGAGCTAACTTTGATTAGATGGTCGTTGAAGTCTAATTCTCAACGCCGCTTTAAAAGTTAGTCGGGACAGACAGACCAATCGGTCTATCTTCTTACTCAGTGCATGATCATGGCGAGTGTTACGTGATAGATCTAATCCTCAAGAGGACGGTCAGTCGGTTAACTGTGCTAGCTTATTAGGTTCTTATAATCAATCGGTCTACCTTCTTTGGTTGCTTTCTTGGGTACGCTCCTTATCATTAGGAAATTTTCTTTTATCATACGTAGAAGTGCCATATATGTTGTTTTCAAAAATGTAGTACCAATATTTTTTCAATAAACACTCCACATTACCACACCAGTTTATTATGCCTCTCCTTCTCTAATTTGCGATGCGTATTAGTGTGCATGTGGCCTACTTTTTACGCGTTTGGTCTACATTTATATGTTATTTTTTGTTTTGAATGATTTTTTTCAATCATAACCCAAAAAAGTGCATTTTCTAGATTTCCCTGGTCACAAGTAAAAAATATATTAGAATTAAGAGACCAAATCCAATCCAAGTCCAAGTCCAAGTCCAAGTCCAAAGACCTAACAAAAAGTATTTTATGTATTAAAAGTTTAATGCTTCCCCCTTACGCTATGATTATGGTTGTTTTGATGTTTTCAAAATACACAAATTGTATATAGGATATCATTAACTATATATATCTGTTACAGTTTATAGTTTTTGATTTGTTTGGTGTTATTTTTGTTGTAAAATGAATATTTGTAAAATATGAAACGACAAGACATTTGTATCTTTTTTTAAATTTTGCAATGATTTTTACAAAAAAGAAAAAATTGTGAGTATAAAAATTTATGGTGCCCCTATTTAAATGTTTGCCAAGGGGCTCTTATTAGTCAGGGACAACCCTACTTCATAGGCTCCCTTAGCTTTTTGGTGGCTTTCTCTAGTAAATTCTGTTCAATTTTAGTCCAAATGGATACACCTTTTAACTGCAAAAGTAAAAATAAATAAATAATTTAAAAAGTCCATAAAGGATTATAAGAAAAAATCCAAAAATAGTATGCTCATGATGAGGGAAATTTAAATAGTATGATCGTTCAAGTTAAAGTTAATAAAAATTCACTAACGAAAAAAATCACAAAAAGCTAAAAAAACAAACTTATTGACTTCTTTCGTCTTAGCTGAACTTCTGTTAAAAATTTTTATCAAAATTTTTTATTTTTGTGATTCTTCGTGATGAGAAGAATTTAAAGAGTACACTCATTTTAAAACTAAGAAAACACTAAAAACAAAAAATACCATCTAAGAAAATTAAAACAAACGCACACTTGGTCAGAGATCAAAAGTAAAAAATTGAGCGAAGTAAAGTAAAAGAGTAATTATAATAACACTAGCAATAGGCATATTAGGTGCAACATCTAGCATGGACACTTAGGAAATATTTTAAGCATATACTTCTCTATCAAATGCTTTTCGATAACAAACAAAGCACAAATTACTAGAGGAGTTAGTGCGGTTGGTTATAAAATGAGCATCTAAGTGTAGTATTGTATAAGGGGCTTGGACCTGGATTTGAATCTTGACAGTTGCGTCTCTACCTTAACTTGTGTGTAGGTTGTGGGGTTGATGTATATACCTAGAGTTCAACTCCAACCATAATCTGAGCATTGACAAGTTGATTTCAGTTTGTATCTCTACATAGGAGCAAACCAGAGAGTTTGGCCATTCATATGAGACCTTAACCCGTTTTAATTTTTGCAATGTTTCAGCGTGTTGTTTCTTATTTTTATAATAGCATGTTTATATGTGTTTTATGCATATTCTAACTTATAAATGCATGTTGGGTTGGATCTCGGGATCGTCAAGTGTTATGGCAAAAAAAAAAGATATTTTCAGTGAGCCCTATAAATATCAGCCCTTAGAAATTTATTAGATATTTTCTCTTAATCCTTTGAAACCAAACTGAAACCTCTACCTTCTTTCTAACTTTTTAAGGGGCCTCGGCTTGGTTTTTGGCAATCGTAAAGTGGATCTCTAGTATCCTCGCCAAGGACTTCGCGTTTATCCGAACAGAATCTCGTTTCGACGAAGTTCTATTTTTATAGAATTTGAGGCATCGAGTTTTTAACTCAACAAGGCAACATCCTAGATTATCATGTCTTAAAGGGGTGCTACGTGAAATTGTATATTTTTTTAATGTCCATAAATGCATGAAATGTTATTTTATGTTCGGAAAAGTTGGGTTTTGTTCTTGAAACAGGTTTGGTTGGACAAAAAAGATTTTTAAAGGTGTTTTTCGATTTCTTTCGAGGTTGTGGTCTCGTGTATGACCGTGGATTTCAAAAATATTTGAGTTGGTTGGTTTGGCATGGGTTTGTTCACGTGGATGTAAAAAATTTTCTGTCGCGCTAGGGTTTTTTCAAAGTTTAGTCGACTGGAGTGGGGAGTTCATGTTGGCCTAACTAGGTTTCAACCTATTTTGATGATAACAAACCAAAACTTTTAATTGTGCAAATTGAGTGTATTCACAGGACTTCAATGACACAAGCACAATTGAAAAAGCAAAATGGAAGCCATGAAGCGTGAAGATCATATTTAAGTGGCTAAGATCCATAGAGCACGAGAAAAACCAAAAAACAAAGAAAAGGACTTGAAGGACTCAAAGAATTTCATCAAGTGTATTGAGTCTAGGACCTATGTAAGTTCACAAACATTGGCTATATATGTGAAAGCTCATAGGAGACCTTAGATTGACCTTAGGTGATTAATATTTTATAGAAAATCATTTTCAAAGTATAAAATATATTTTAAAATGTTTCAAAAGAAGTTCGGTAAAAAATATGCATAAAAGTATGTGAAGAAAATTGACATACCTTCCGTTTTCTGCTCATAACTTTTTGTACAAACTGAATTTTTCTATGAGGTTTGAACCATTGGAAAGCAGACTTCTGAGGCTTCAATGTGGATATAAGAATGACCTTATTCGAAGTCCGAATGAAGGAGTTATGGTTGTTTGAAGTTGGAAATATTGAGCAGTCGCAATTCAGTCAACTGAAGACCAAGATCCAGTCGATTGAACCATTCCAGTCGACTAAACCTCCCAATCCAGTCGACTGGGTCACCTATTTTTGACTTTTTGAACTTTACGGCTAGTTTAAAAACTTCTTATTTAGTCCAACGGCTAGTATAAAATTTTGGCCTATAAATATCACCCTTAAGCCCTGAAAATTTAATATACAAGCTCCCATTCCTACTCTCTCATATACATCACTTTTGTGCTTCAAATTTTTTATTTTTATGAATTATTTTTGAGAGAAAACCTTAGAAATCCTCCATTAAACTTTTCACTTGTATATCCTTTAGGATGAATATTAGTGTGCTTCATTTGTATTCATTTGCTTGTTAAAAGAGTTGATCTTGTACATCCAATTTAGATTTTACTCTTGTATTCTTGTTGTAACTTGAGAAAGTGATTCTTAAGATAGGCCACTCTGCCTATTGAAGGAGAGAGAGAACTCCACCTATAAGGAAGGACTTGAGAAGGGAATATTCTCAAGAGAGGTTGCTCCGCCTACTGAAGGAATGTGTACTTGAGAAGGGGACATTCTCAAGAGAAGCTACTCCGCATATTGAAGGAGAGAGGCTAGTTCACCTATGAAGGAGTGTTAGTAAAAATTCTCATAGCGGTTGGCTTGAGATAAGGACGTAGGTCGGCACGCCGAACCTTATAAAAATCTTGGTGTCGTATCTCTCTAACTCTATCTCTATAATTTCACACTTTAAATTTCATATCTACTTGAAATTATTTGTTAGAGAATACTTGTGGATGATTTGGGATTCTATATTTTAATTGGGTCAATCTTCTTAGCATAAAATTTTTAAATACCCAATTCACCCCCTCTTGGGATTGCACCTACACTATCAATTGGTATCAGAGCGGGTTATATTTTTCTTAAAAAGTTTTTGTGAAAAGATCCATGGCTCAAATCAGTGCATCTCCTTCTGGTGAAAGACAATCGTCCGTACGACCTCCTTTATTTTGTGGCATGCATTATACTTTTTGGAAACAACGCATGAAAATTTTTATTCAAAGTATGAATTGGCATGCTTGGCAATTAATGTAAATGGCGATTGTGTTCCCATAAAAATAGTAGATGGAAATAAAGTTCCTAAACTTAACCATGAATTAAATAATAATGATATAAAACTTTTGTAAATTAATTCAAGTGCTATTAATACTTTGTACTGTGCTTTAGATACAAATGAATATAATAGAGTTATGACTTGCATAAATGCACAAAAAATTTGAAAAAAGCTTGAAATCACTTATGAAGGAACTGATGATGTTAGATATTCTAGAATAGATCGATTAACAAGTGAATATGAGTTTTTTATGATGCATACTCATGAATCAATTTTTGATATGTATTCTCGATTTACGCATATCATTAATTTTTTACATGCTCTTGGAAAGACTTACATCTCTTATGAATTATTAAGAAAAGTGCTTAGGGGTTTGCTACCAGTTTGGGAAGTTAAAGCCACAACAATCACGGAAGCTAGAGACTTGAAGAAGATGACCATGGATGAAGTCATCGGGTCACTGCTTACCTATGAGATGGCAATCAATGATAGAAAATCGAGCTCAACAAAGGGAAGATGGTTATCTTCAAAGCATCAAATGAGAGCTCTAGTGATGAAGAGGATGAAGATCGTGATATGAAGCTCATCACAAGAAAACTTAGAAAATTTTTATAGATGGACAAAAAGCTTGCAAAGAAATTCCAAGGCTCAAAGAAATACAAAAGTGAGTCAAGTAAAAAGGAATCAAGAAAGAAAGCTTTCAAAAAGAAGAAGAAGAAAGCTATGAAGGCTACAACTTGGGATCAACTTGACTCAAGCACTTCCAATGAGGATTCATGCAATGAGAAGGTAAACCTTTGCTATATGACTCGTATTGATTCTAACACTACAAGTACTTCAAAAGAATTAAATTATAGTAGTAATGAATCATGTGATAAATCATTGCCTACGTATGAGGAACTTAAAAAAGAGTTTTATGATTTACATAAATATTTTTTGATGTTAGGCAAGAAAAATGCTTCTTTGAAAATGGAAATTGAAAATCTTTCAATAGAACTTATTGAGTTAAAATCATCTTATGGGATTTTCGAAAAAGATCATAAAATTAAAATTTCCACTTTTGAAGAAGAAAATGATTATTTAAGAAATGAGCTTAAACGAATAAAATCATCTCGTAGAGAAAATGAAATTATAGATTTAAAGAGAAAAATTAAAGACTTAGAGACTTCTTCAAATAGTACTTATTTCAAAAATGATCATTCCAAAACTACTTGTTTATATTGTATGAAAAAGTGTTATATTAGGTACAATTTCCCTTATAGAGGAAAAAGAGGTTTTGATAAAAATATTATTTGAAAAGTAAAATATGATCCAAGTGCTAACCTTTATAGACCTAAGAAGGTATGGGTACCAAAAGAAAAATCCCACTTAAATCTATTTTGTAGGTGCTTGGATGCCTCTACTCGAGCGATCAAGTAAATCATTGTAAGTGAAAACCTAAAGCACGTGTGGGATATCAAGTCAAGATTCAAAATGAAATATTGCTTAGGACTTAACAAAGTGATCAATGGAAACTCAAATGGTATAATTTGTCCTATGTACTTTTGTACCTCTTTTAATATCATAACAATTGGTATCACAATATGTGCTCATAATTTTCATCATGCATAGTTATGAAAAATGACTTCTTGCATGTAAAATGGCTAAATATCATTTTTATATAAATTTGATCATTAAACATAGCAATGTGCTCTTAATATGGATCATAATATTTTTTTTGTGTTTAAGTCATGCATTATATTTTTGTTGAAAATCTTATATGCTATGATTTAGAGAATAAATATATTTTTAAAAGTCGTACATATGCAAATTGGAGCATAAATATCTTTGTTGAAAATATCATTTCATAATCCATACTATGTCTTAATTCTTTGATGCACAATTTTCATACTCGTAAAATAAAATGACAGTGTGCTCTAGATGCTCACATCCTCTTTGTCATAACTGAATTTCCTGTATTAAGAATGTATATACATATTTTTTCATAAGATCATATTGGTGTCCATAATTTATATCAATTTGTCAGATTTGAATACAGATAAAAATGACTTTTTGAGTAACATTTGATAGCATTTTCTACAAAGTCATAACAATTGATATTATGTGCTATTCTTTGGAGAAAACTTTTGCACATGTATAATTAATGGATCATAATTTTCTCATGCATATTGATTGTTAAATTAGTAAAAGAAAAAATTTCCTATCTTGTCAATTGGTATGATTTGAGTTAATTTCAATAAAAATGATATGAATAAAATCATATGTTTTGAAATTAAATGGGTACCATAATATTTTTCTGGAACATCAATTATTAAATTGAAATAGAGTGAAAAGGTTTTTCTTATTTCAATTGGTGTTATTATGAATGATATTATGCACGTGCAATCATGTGTTTATTGAATCCAATATATGTGGCATTGTTGTCCTAAAAGCTTTAAGCTATGGCACAAGATTTCAATCTATGCAGAAATAGCTACTTTGAAAACCATTTGCATATTAATTTATCCATGCTTTGAAATAGGTATTATTTTAACGTCATAAAAGTGATTTCATGAAAAGTTCTTATCTTCATTATTACAGTAAAAATGATAATTTTCTATGGTTTTCTCAAAAAATTGGGGAGAATGATTAACAATTGGTATTATTTATATTTCTATCTATGAATAACAATTGGTATCAGTTTATCAATTGGTATAACTTGGTATCGAATATAAATTGGTATCATATCATTTGGTATTATTTTGACAATTGAATTTTTAACAATTAGTATCTTGTTTAATGTCAAAATGATGCTATATCAAAGAGTGGGAGAATGTTTTTTAAATAAATTTTATTTTTGAGCTTCTACTTTCTGATGATGTCAAAAGGAAAAGAATGTTTGAGCAAAATGCATTATATATTTTTTCAACATTCCTTTTTGATATGAGAAACAGAGAGAGTATACACTGAACTTAATGTTTAAATCTTTTTGAAAGGGGGAGAGCTTTTGCATATTTTGGTAAGGTCAAACGGGGGAGAATGCTTAAAGCAACATATATATTTATATATATATATATATATATATATATCATTTTTGCATTCCTTTGAAATGTCAAACAGGGGGAGGTTTTGTGTTAAATTTTTCATGTATGCCTTAATGACTTTTATTATAGAAATGCAATTTATCACATCCATCGGTCAAAATGTGCCTAAATGTTTATCACTTGAAACATTCAAATTCCATGAAATTAATTTTGTTGTATTTTCTAAATCTTGGTTATATGCATATTGTGAGGGGGAGCCTTACAAGGCAACATCATTTTGCTATTTATTTGTTATCATAAAAAATGAAGAGATTGTTGGCCTAACTAGGTTTCAACCTATTTTGATGGCAATAAACCAAAACTTCTAATTGTGCAAATTGAGTGTGTTCACAGGACTTCAATGACACAAGCACAATTGATAAAACAAAATAGAAGCCATGAAGCATGAAGATCATATTCAAGTGGCTAAAATCCATGGAGCACGAGAAAAACCAAGACGAAAAAAAAAAAACTTGAAAGACTCAAAGAATTTCATCAAGTGTATTGAGTCTAGGATCTATGTAAGTTCACAAACATTGGCTATATATGTGAAAGCTCATAGAAGACCTTAGTTTGACCCTATGTGCGTAATATTTTATGAAAAATTATTTTCAAAGTATAAAATGTGTTTTAAAATGTTTCAAAAGAAGTTTGGCCAAAAATATACAAAAAAGTGTGTGAAGAAAATTGACATACCTTCTGTTTTTTGCTCATAACTTTTTTTTCAAAATGAATTTTGCTATGAGGTTTGAACCATTGGAAAGTAGACTTTTGGGGTTTTAATGTGGACACAAGAATGACCTTATTCGAAGTCTGGATGAAAGAGTTATAATCGTTTGAAGTTAGAAAAGTTGAGCAGTCGCGATTCAGTCGACTGAAGACCAAGATCCCGTCAACTGAATCAATCTAGTCGATTGAACCTCCCAATCCAGTTGGCTGGGTCACCTATTTTTGACTTTTTGAACTTAACGGCTAGTTTAAAAATTCCTTATTTAGCCCAACGGCTAGTACAATGTTTTGGCCTATAAATATCACCCTTAAACCCTGAAAATTTAATATACAAGCTCTCATTCCTGGTCTCTCGTATACATCAATTTTGTGCTTCAAATTCTTCATTTTTATGAATTATTTTTGAGAAAAAACCTTAGAAATCCTCCATTGAGCTTTTCACTTGTATATCCTTTGGTGTGAATATTAATGTGCTTCATTTGTATTCATTTTCTCGCTAAAGGAGCTGATCTTGTACATCCAATTTGGATTCTACTCTTGTATTCTTGTTGTAACTTGAGAAGGTGATTCTCAAGAAAGGCCACTCTTCCTGTTGAAGGAGAAAGGGAACTCCACCTATAAGGATAGACTTGAGAAGGGGATATTTTCAAGAGAGGCTACTCTGCCTACTGAAGGAGAGTATACTTGAGAATGGGACATTCTCAAGAGAGGCTACTTCGCCTATTTGAAGGAGAGAGGCTACTCCGCCTACTGAAGGAGGGTTAATGAAAATTCTCATAGCGGTTGGCTTGAGGCAAGAACGTAGACGGTGCGCCAAATCTTGTAAAAATCTTAGTGTCGTATATCTCTAACTCTATCTCTTTAATTCCGCACTTTAAATTTCATATCTACTTGAAATTGTTTGTTAGAGAATACTTGTGGATAATTTGGGATTGCATATTTTAATTGGGTCAATTTTCTTGGCAGAAAATTTTTAAATACCCAATTCACCCCTCTTGAGATCGCACCTACACTATCAGTTCAGTTGACTGAAGTGGGTAGTTCAGTCGACTGACCTGAGATACTTGAAAATTCGTAAAATTCCAGTAGCTTTTCAGTCAACTAAATGGGGTGTTTCAGTCGACTGAACTCCTGAAGGGGGTGTTTTTCTTCTTTTTAGCTGGTCATGATGTGGCCTTGGGGGTTTGTTTTTGTTTTGTTATCGTTCTTTGGGGTTGACGTGGTATGAAAAACATGGTGTTTGGACATGATTTTTTACATTAAAACCTAGTTTTAAAGATGCATAATGTGGGGCAAAAAATTGGTTCTGCGATGCGAACCCGTGAAAATGCATTCATGCATAATGAGGGACAAAAATGTGGTCATACGGTGAAATTTCGTGAAATGAATTCATGCATAATGATGGATGAAAATGTGGTCCTGAAGATTTATAATGAGGGACTAAAATGTGGTCTTGAAGTTGCATGTGTTGCGTGTGTTGCGCGAGTTGCATGTGTTGCGTGCGTTGTATGAAGATGCATATATTACATGTAAATCAAAGTGGGTTGTGTAAAACCATGAAAGTTGGTGGGTTGTTTACGTTTTGACAATCGTGTTACGTTATGAGGCTCGTGTGAGTCGATGTGTTGCATAAGTTTCTTTTCCTAAACTATTTTAAGGCTCGTGTGAGTCGAAATTTTCATATCTTTTCGCATCCTATTTTGATCATGAAAAACTATTTTTTGAGACTTGGGAGAGTCGTAACATTCATATTATTCTGTTAGCATGTTTAGTCTTTATTACATGTTTATCTGGTTTCTGCTGAGCTTTGACTCACGGTGTGGGATTTAAAAATATTTTTCAAGTGCATATGGTCATGCAGGTTGATCTGGAGGGACCAGATGAGGCAGAAGACCTATAGTCTTTTTTTAGTTTCTTTTGGAACATATAGTGTGGGTTGGTCAGAGTAAATGTGTATGACCAGAGGTTAGATGGCAATGACAATCTATAGGCTTATTTTGTATTCCTCGTAGATTGTCAGTGTGAGTTTATTTATTATGAGAATGGATATTATTTTATTAATGATAAACAGGTCCCATGGGTGGTCAAGTATCGCCTGCAAGAATCTAATATCAAAAGGGGTGTTACATATTGTAAAATGAAGGGTTATCTGAAGTATTCTACTAGTGAGATGCCGGAAGATGCTGTAATGAGACATTCTTCTATCAATGTGATGTCAAAAAAATACAATAGAAAACATGAAGATGTTTAGCACTGTGCCCCTAGTACTCCTATTCCAATTCTCTCCCGGTCCATGTCTCTGTGTTTACTAGAAAGGAGGTCCAATCTGTTGATTGGACATTTCAGAGAATGTGATTCAGTCATTGACGAACGTAGAGCTCATCCAAGCGTGTTCGAGATTGATATACGCAGAGGAGGAGTTAATATAACGGAGTTGGATCCTGGACCGTCCGTTTCTAAGGTTGGAGTTAGGAAAGATAAAGTGGAAAGAAGGGGTTCTGTTATCATAGACTCTCAAGAATTTTCTAATATATTAAGAAATATAATAATGAGTATTAAAAATAGTGATGAGAGTAATGAGGTAATTACATACGAGAAGGGTAATGTTGTAAGCAAATGAGATGTTCAGAATTTTCATTCGCACATTTGACTATTCACAGTGTACATTTAATAAAGTTTTATAGAAGTCTACATTCATAATATCAAAGAAAAAATACAAAGGAAAATATTTAAAATGTTTTACAGGGTTGATTCACTATTATTATTTACGCCTTAATAAATTAAAGAATCTGTTAAAAAAAGAAAAAATAAAAAACCTTAATTTCTATCCCGGGTGGTTTTACTGAGGTCCAGTCAATAGTTCAAATCAAGAAATATGAAGTTAGGAGAATGGGTTCTGTTATCATGTATCTTTAAATACAATTGAATATTGTCATTATGCATAGATATATAATAAGAAATTGAATAATAACAAAATAAAATAAAATAAAAAATAATATATATATACATATATTTATTTATGTCTCGCAGAGTTTCATCACCCGGAGGATTTAACAGGGTTGATTTTCTCCCTCAATAAATATTTAATAATAAATTAAATAATAACAAAATTAAATAAAATAAAAAATAATTAACATCTTTATTTATGTCTCGCAGAGTTTCGTCTCTCGGAGGGTTTAACAGGGTTAATTCCCTTCTTAAGTAGATATTTAATAATAAATTAAATAATAACAAAATAAAATAAAATAAAATTAACATCTTTATTTTTGCCTCGCAAAATTTCATCCCCTAGAGGATTTAACAGAGTTGATTCCCTTGTGTTGTAAGCTTGTTGGCAATTATATTAATGCATGTGTTAGCCCAAGGGCTTTTTAATTTGATTTTGATGATTTTCATAGTTTATTTTCTAAGAATAAATGATTTTAAATGGATAATATTTTATATTTTCAAAATGAAAATGTTAACACATTTTGAACAATCAAAGTTGACACTTTAGCTAAAAAAGAATGACTTCTATCTCAAAAGGTTCAAACACTTAAGTATTCTTTGAATAGAATCTTTTGTGTTGATCTTAATTGAAAATTAAGTCAAACACTTTTAAGGCAAAGTATACTTGAAGCTTATGAAGTGTGTCAGCACCCATTGATCAAATGGTTTGACACCCTAATTATTTTTCAAGTTGATCTTCAGGTACCAAAAGTTAGTGTCGACACAAACTAGTTTTGTATCAACACAAAAGTGCCGAAGTGCCCAGGACTCTTTTTGAGTCGACACAAACTAGATTTGTGTCGACACAAAAGTGATC
>JAUMHN010413900.1:0-14047 GCA_032360265.1 Heliamphora ciliata
GAAGAGAAGATATTTTGAAATAAATATCTAAAGGAAGATATTTATAGGCTCGTCAGAAAATATCTTCTTTTTTTTTTAAACCTGCACCACAACGGTCAACGGTCCCGGGAACCAACCTCACTTGTATATCTAAACCCGATCATGCATCAAAACGCATATAAACATGCAGCAACGAAAAAACTAAACGCGCGTAAAAAAAACGCCGAAAAAGAAAATGGGTCAAGGTCTCACACGCCATATTTTTGAAAGGTTCCACAAAGTTCTATGGTGGTCGGTACAATGTAATCTGGTAGTCGCCATATTGGAAGGTGGCGGTCGCCATTTTTGGCTAGGGTTTCCAAGAGGTTCTATTGACAGTCGCCATAATGAACATGTCGGTCGCCTTACTTGGACAGCAAGTTTCGACGGTTTGACAAAATTTCATTGGTTTAAAGGTTACGGGTTCAAATACTGAGCTTGGATCACTTTCTGAGGATCGAATTGAGGCACTATTCCTGCTGTTTTCATCATCAGATTCACCTAAGATTAGGCGGGGTCAAATTGGGGTGTCTACACTGGTCACAAGTTCTAATCATTTTGTGGCTACTGTGGGATCGAGATCCCTAACAAAGGTATGAGGGTCAACATGCCAAAACTCTTGCATCGCAACAGTCGTCTTTGGCTCGAGTACTCTCTCTTTCCCCCCTAGCAGTCTCGGCTAACTGACGGATAGAGCCTACCATCTCATGCAGCAATTCTATCCCCTCTACAGGTCCGTGGGGAACATTTACATCCCCTGCATAAAGGATTGGCACATCCCATTGGCCCAAACCGCGGCCTCATCCTCTCCCTGCGGACATATCTTTTATATGAAAAAAATATAGAACATAACAACATAAGATTCAGCTCATCATGTTATTACAAACATCAACTAAATAACCATGCCAACACCTAGTCATTAGGATTATGAAAACACATCTCATATACCGAGGAGAATCGTCAAGAGTGACGCGTCAATTTGGGTAACCTACTTAGATTTCTTGCCAGAAAACACATCGGTCAAATTCATTTCTAACTTAGTTTCTAAGTTTGTTAATCCAAACACTCAAAGGCAAGACTAATCATTCCTGAGGTCCAACCTCCAAGCTCACGTATACACGACATCCTCATGCTCAACAAGGCATCGCATTCATGTCATCAAACATTTAAGTACATGCATATCAAGCCCATGCAAACATCCTTGTAAGGTGATGTAACCTCTCCCACGGTTCTTAGGTATTCGAACCCAGAGTTCTGATACCAAGTTGTAATGTCTCAATTTTCAAACAATAAAGCTCCACGGAAACCAAAACGAAAACAAGATTTTATTTGTAAGTAAATTCTCAAAACACACCATTTTAAACCAAAAAGGGTACTCAAAAGATTTTCCATCCAAAAACCTCATTTCGAAAAAAAATCAAACTTTTCGGCACAATGGCTGTCCGCTTGAGCGAACCATCCACTGCTCAAGCAGTGAGACACCCGAGAGATTTTCAAGTCAAAAACCAAAAATCTTTCCAAGTCACAAAAATACACCTAAAAACCTTATCTTTGAACAAGGGTTTAAATAACCAAGGAACTTGGTACAAGACGTTCATTTGATAAAGAAGTCACTCCTTTGACTCGAAAATGAATCATAGAAAGCGTTTAACCCAAACAAACAAAAAAAAAACCAACCCAAGGTTTCTCTCTTAAAATCATCACAACATACATGCATTCATACAATCGCCTCAAGGCTTACAACATAAGCTCTCTGTTCCAAAACATTACATATCAAAACATGTTCCAAAATAAAACAAAATGAAAAACTAAGAAAGTCTTCCTCCACCTCCGACTCCTCTAGATCATCCCGAGTGATCATGTGTACCTGAGAAAAGTTTTCAAATCGCACACCGTGAGCCGAGGCTCAATAGGAAGCAAACTATTATGAAATAAAAGCTAAACATGCTAACACAAAATATATGAATATTCCGACTCGTACGAGCCTCAAAAATGGTTTTACTTCTCAAAACCACAAGTTTTCATAGAAACTCCATAACACTCGAAAGTTTATCGAAACAAAAATAACACGTCATCTTTAACAGTTTTACACAACTACAATGGTTCACATGTAATTCATGCTTCTTCACGGGCTTTCACTGTAGAACCAATATTCGCCCTTCATTATGTATTTCTTTATGGGCTTTCACTGAGGGACCAGTAGTCTCCCCAACTAATGCGTTTCTTTATGGCATTCACCGAGGGACCAATATCCACCCCAACTAATGCATGAATGAACCAAAGTTTGCATGCACAAAGCCATGTACAAACATCACATTCACATATCAACGTTATCCACCTAACCATGGAAATCAACAAATGTTAAAATGAGGCTCAATGTCAAGGGTTAGCTCTAAACTTCCAAATTTAGGTTTTCGCAAATATTTGCAAATTTTTTTTCAATTTTTAAAACTCTTCTTTTCGAAAACAACACGACACATACGCCCACCAACCTTACAACAAACCATAAAAATGTACAACATGCTATTTAGCCACCGAAACATGCCTTAAACACAAAAATTCGAGATTTAATACATTTTTAAACAGTGAAAACACATAAAATTTTACGTAGCACTCCTTTAAGACAAGATAGTCTAGGTTCCTACCTCGGTAAGTTAAAATTCAAAGCTTTAAACACTAGTGAGAAACTAAAGTGGCCAAATCGTGATTTCGTTCGGATAAACGCGAAGCCCACGGCAAGGATATCGAGGATCAACTATTCGAATGCTGAGATTCAAACCTGAACCAAGTCGAAAGCTAGAGAGAAGGTAGAGTGTTTGAGTTATCTTTTTAGAAAGAGGAGAGGAAGCTTGCACAAAAAGCTTTGGCACCAAGCCCAAGGCATGGGTTGTCTTATAAATATTTCACACCCGGTTATCTGCTCGAGCAAACAGAGATCTGCTCGAGCGGTCCCCTACTGACTCAACTCTCGGCCACTAGTCCGCTCGTGCAAACAGAGCTCCGCTCAAACAGTCATCGATGGGCGAAAACCCAAACAAAAGCTACATGCCCAAGTCTACGCATGCATAACACCTAAGGAAACATGATATTCAATAACGATTAAAGCACTAACCAAAACATCGAATAAACATTACGAAAATAAAACGAAACCGGGTCTCATAGACACGAATTAGTAAGAGGATAAGGTCGAATTCAAATTCGGTATATCCTATCTTAGACGTGGCACGCATCGTTCGAGTGATCCTGACAAGACCCGTTCTATCCAAGTATAATATATCTCACGTTTGGATAAGAAAAAGAACATATAATAGTTGCATGATCTCATTATTACAATCACAGAAAGTAAAAACGAAAACTAGATAATCAAATAAAAAACCCGTTGATCGAACACCAACATCTCAAAATCATATAACGAACTAAATTCTAATAGAAAAGAAATATAAATCTAAACTAATCCTAAAATACCAACTAGGGGTTCATCATCCCCTAGGAAGAAGAAGATCAACCGATCATGTTTTAGCTCGAATACACGAAGAGTTAAAGAAGAACTAGTTCTCGGGCCTCCGTCTTCGTGTTCCCGTCACTTCCCGAGCCTCTATACTTGCCACTTGATGATTCTTCAATATGATTTTTGAAGATTTAGAAGTTATTGAATGATTCCCCCAAGCCTTGTATTTATAGAGATGATCCACGCCCCGTGTTTCAGTGTTTTAATCAAATTCTGACTGCCCCGTTCTGTCCGGACGCTTTTTCGACAATAGTTTTTTCGTCCAGACGCCGATATTTCCTTTCGGACGCAAATCATTCTAGTCAATTTTCGTTCAGACGCCCATATTTTCATTCGGACGCAAATCATTCTGGTCAATTTTCCTTCGGATGCAAATCATTCTGGTCAATTTTCGTTCGGATGCCCATTTTTCTATCTAGACGAAATTTTTTAAAAACGCGACTGCGCTGTTGTCTTGACTTGAAACGAGCATAACTCCATTCAAACTCAAAATAGGTTCATTTTTATGTTCAAATTGAAGCTCCAGAAGTCTACTTTCCAATGGTTCTAGTCTCATATCAAAATTCCTTTTGTAAAAAATATTATGACCAAAATAGTAAAGGTATGTCAATTTTCTTCACTCATTTTTTGCATATTTTTTTCCAAACTTCTTTTGAAACTTTATTTTCTTCACCATTGAACTTTTTTACCAAAGTTTTTAAACTTTGAGGTATTACCACTCATGGTGCTGGGTCTTTGGGCCCCGAGATCTAACTGGAACAACGTTGTTTTGATGCTTTTGGCTTTCACTTGGAATTATTGACCTTTGATAGCTTTTGATCCATTTTAGACTAATTTTCCACCATCTTGCTTCTTCCAATGCTAACACTGAAATACTACTAAAATATATAAGTAAACACATAATCGAGACTTAGCGAAGCATATTTTGTAGGATTTGATCGGCATTTTTACGTACCAATCACACCCTTAACTTACACTTTGCTAGTCTTCGAGCAAAGTAAAAATAAAAGAAAAATAAACTAATCTAACTAGAATCCATTTTCAAAGGATACACGATTGCACTTAGCATGTGCAACAAGCCTTTAAACCCCTAGGTTACCCCTAATGGACGAGTTATAGTCTCGTGAGGATTTCCAGAGATGATACACACAAACATCAACCACGTGCAATTTGAAAATTTTAAATTAAACTAGTGAATTTTATACCCCCGATAATCAATTTGTACAATTTTTTTGATTACTGCCATCTTTACAAACAACTTTCCACGGATCTGGACTCAGTGTGTGTGAAAATTCAGCTACGTGCCTCGGTATCAAGCTTTTGAACATTTAAAGTTTAAACTTCTGCCAAAACTATGTCTCGACTTCAATTCTCACTTGATATCACTCACAATTAAACACTCAAAAATAGGTTTACATATTGGTGCACTCGTGGTATATGACAGAGGTTATGTTCAGCAAATTAAATATATTCCACATACTTTTGACACAAAAGACGCTGAATTCAACAAAATGACTCTTAATCTCGTAATTAGAATGCCAATTGTTGAGAATGTACAAAGTGCTTCACTCGTCATTTTTAATCAATTATTTTCACACAATAAACCATGTCATTCTTGAGATCAAATAGGTCTTTATTTTTTGTTATAGCGTTAGGTAGGAAAAAAGTATATTAGGGCTAAGGTTGAGTGTATATTATATCATAGAACAGGTTAATTGCTAAACATCACATTCTCAATTTTCTTCAATTATTGCTCACATTCACCATTCTCAAAGCCAATTTTTGATTTTATATTCCATAAAATTCTGTATTTTGCCATTTATTCAATCATTTTTTTGTGTACAACTCAATTGCCCTTTTTTTCTTTTTTTCTCTTTTTTTTCACAAACTCTTCCACCCTTTTTTATTATAGATTTTATTTTTTTCATATAGCCATTAACCTGTTCACATGACATCTTCAGATATAAAAAGGGATCAAGAAAAAGGCTTACATGTAAAAGGCTAAAAAATGGGGACTATGGTCAATTGAATAGAAAAAATACGAACAGGCTTAAATATAGAAACATGACCTAAAATTCTTTTTCAAGTTTGACATCGTCCTTTGCGTGGTCCTTATTTTTAAGTATTAATCTATGAAAAATGGGAGTTTTTGAGATTAAAGGATTAAATGATGAAATTGATGAATGATTTAGTAAAGTTAGGGTTTGATTATTGTCAAAATCATAGAAAATTGGGGGTTTTCAGGTCGTTGGATCCGAATGGCAAAATTGGTTGGATTTTTGAGAAATTGGGACTTGCATTACTTCATAAACATGTTAATTTTATAAATCTTTAGAATTGATAAAAATGATGTATTGTTAGGTTGAGAACTTTGAATAAAATTCATGAATTTATGGATATGTGAAATGATGAAATAAAAATTAGAGGTTTTGAACAAACCATGAGAATATGATGAGTTTTTTGGGAATCAACATGTGTTGGTTGGATTTTAAGCTAATTAAAATCGAAGTATGAAATCTGTGGAATTTATGACGTATAATCAATGGTTTACCCTATATGCGTTGGGTATTGACGAGAGGAACCATAGTTGGGTTGAACTCGTATTTGAGAATACATTTGAATGTTATTAATCATATTTGTGTTGGGCATTGACGAGAGGAACCTTTGTTGGGTTGGACTCGTGTTTGGGGTGTTGACGAGCAGAACCATTCTTGGGTTGGACTCGTGTTTGAGAATTATGATTGAATAAATCAAAAAGGACCGATTTGGACCTAAGGATCGTTTAAATTGGGCTTGCATAGCTCATCGATGAAAGATTGAAAAACTGCGTAGATTGGGTGATCTATCCATTGGCTAATAACCAAGAAGTAAGGCGTTAGTCGTGGCGAGTTATAGAATGCATCGTTACTTAGCGGGACTCGTGTGGCCTAGCCGGTAGTAACGCGGCGGGGATCTATAAGATCGTCTGGCGACAACTCCTAGTGTGTAAACCACAAGTTTGTTGGGATGTGGTGTGATAGAGATACATGTGTGTGCTTATATGTGAGCCGTGGACTTGAGACTCGAAATGAGTAAAATGAAATAGAATGAATGCTCAAGAAATGGGTTATCTTGTATAAAGAACTCTGATTATGTGGAAATAGATTATCTTGTATAAAGAGAATCGGTTATGTGAAATGGGTTTATTTGATAGAAAACAGGGTTAGTTTTTCATAAAATTATATGTTGCATTTCGTATAACAATTCTCGCATATCATATCTATGTTCATTGTTAGACATTTTCCTACGAGTTTCGGCTCATGTTGTTTAACAACATTTCAGGTGATTGAGAAAAGAAGGTTATAGATTGAGAAGTACGGTCTTGGGGACATTTTGTTTAGATTGGTAGAACTACATGTTCCTTGTAAATGTAATTCTCGTATTGAATACTTAGGTAAATGTATTTATGGGTTGGAGTAACCTGTGTTGTAAGGCCCTACGGTCATGATTTCATATTTTGTATGCAAGTGAGGACGTGGACTCGTGTTTTGGTTTGGAATCCTTGGTTTTGGATATAATGTTACGATATTAAAACATGATTTTTAAGTTTTTGGGTATAAAATGATATGTATTTGGAAATTATTTTACAAATAAAATCCCTTTTCTCATCCATATCTTAGCTTCCGTGTGAGTGTAATTGTTTGGAAATCGGGGCGTTACAGATTGGTATCAAAGTTCTAGGTTTGAATACCTCAGAGCCATTGGAATGATTGATCCATTGCGTGAGAGCTTGTATTGATGTGTAACATTCATGTACTGGTGTGTTAGCATGAAAGATCATGAATGTACTTGGCATTTGAATGCTATGTGATATTTGGGTATGGAGGTTGGACTCTTAGGATGATGTGTCTTGCCTTTGGACGACCGGTCGACTAATGTGGGTTTGAGTTAAAAAGACATTTAGCCGACGTCTGTTCTAACCAGAAATCCAAATGAGTTACCCAGATTGACGTGCCATTCCGCTTAGTTCTCCTCGTTATGTGTTGCATAAGGTGTATTGATGCGATGATATGTGTTATGTGTTGTGTGGTATCTCATCGGGGGACAGTGTTGTCTATAAGAGATAAGTGGGTTTAGATCATGTTATTGATATTTTCCTTTCGTACTTTACTTATATAGAGTGATGTTGCCTGGACGTGGTAGAGGCCGAGGTTGAGGCTGAGATCGCGCATATGCTTAGGTTCCGAAAGAAAGGAAAATGTATGCCCCGCAGGAACAAGCAGACAGCATTGATGTTGTTCAGGAGATGCTCACAACCATGCGAACATTAGCCAATGCGGAGAGGGTGGAAGCTAGAGCTCTCGATCCAAGGGCTACGGTAGCAATGAGAGAGTTTCGGCGGTTGGATCCTCCAATCTTTTCTGGGGTGCCGGACCCAAAAGTTGATAGAGAGTGGTTAGAGGTGACCACGACAATCTTTGATACCTTGGAGAACATGTAGGATGAGCTGAGGGTGAAGTTGGCAACATTCCAACTCCGAGAGGATGCTCAGGAGTGGTGGAAGTTTGCTAAGACCACTGTAGATGGCACATAGACAACTTTTATTTGGGTATTCTTGGAGAAGTATTTTCTAGGGTCATCGAGAGATACACATCGTGAAGAGTTCCTTTCCCTCATCTACCCCCTATCAGTGGTTCAGTATGAGGACAAGTTCACGAATCTGTAGCGATTTGCACCTGAGATGGTGACAACGGAGGAGTTACGCACCAAACTATTTGAGCAGGGTCTTCGGCCGGCCATCAAAGACAAGATTACGGCATTAGGCTTTTGAGTATATACTTAGTTAGTGGAGGCCGCCATTCGAGTTGAGAATGCTATGGCCGAGATTTGAAAGATCAGATAGGGTAAACCACATCAAGGGGGTTCTAATGCACAGTCTGATGGGCATCAGTCAAAGAGGCAGAAATTGGGTGGTTTGATTTCCTACCTTATGGGGTTCTAGTCGCGGCCAAGATTGGCACCTGCACCATCGATGAGTTCCTCGGGACGTTCCGAACGCCAGGAGCTAGTTTGCTTCTTGTGCAAACAGCCGAGGCATGGTCACATGTGCCGAGATTGCCCTCAAGGAAGGAGCATTTAGGGTCCTTCGGGAGCATAGCAGGGGTAGGCATCCCAAGGACGACAAGGCCACGGCCAATCACAACAGCAATCTGGAGTCTAGTCGGCAAGGACTATAGGAGAAGCTACCTCAACTCAATCAGTGAGGTAGCCGGGAGCTAGGGGAGCAGGGGGTCAAATCAGGTAAATCAAGGATGAGTGTATGCCCTCATGGAGCCTAGTATGTCAGGGGCACTTGCCGTGCTAGATACCGCAGCCAGCCCGTCTATTATTCGAGGTATCTTCCTAGTGTACAGTACTTGGGCTAATGTTCTTATAGACACTGGAGCATTGCATTCACTCATCTCATCCTCTTTTGCATCCACATTGGGGTTAGAGGTAGACGTGTTAGGTTGCGCTTTGTGCGTAGAGACACCTATTGATGGGACCACTATATTGAGACATGTGTGTAATGCCTGTGAGATGGAGATCGCTGACCACCATTCGATTTTGATTTCATCATACTTGATATGACCTCGTTCGATGTCATATTGACAATGTATTGGTTGACCACTTTTTGCACATTTATAGATTGTGACTGGCGATGAGTGCTCATTTACACTCCTATGGGAGAGCCCTTTTATTTCGTGGGTGATCGTGATGATGGTTTAGTGCCTAAGACCCTTTGTTTATGGGACCGAAGCAGTCTTAGTCTCCTTTTCTTAGCTTTGTCTATGAGTGAGACTTGTTCAACTCTTAGGAGTTTCTTCTTGTGGTTTATGTGGTCCCAGAATTTTTTTTCTTTGATGATCTGTTTGAGCTTCCACCTCGGCGAGAAGTGGAGTTTTCCATTGACCTTATTCCAGGAACCACCCTCATTTCTATGCCTTCATACCATTTTGCACCGACCAAACTATTAGAGCTAAAGGTGCAGGTCCAAGAGTTATTGGACCAGGGCTTTATCCATCCTAGTGTGTCCCCATGGGGAGCACTTGCGTTGTTTGCAAAGAAGAAGAATTGGTTCTTGCGTCTTTGTATAGATTACCATAAGTTGAACCACGTGACCATTAAGAACACGTACCTTATTTCCCGTATCAACGATTTGTTTGACGAGTTGAAGGGTTCGTGTTGTTTTTCGAAGATCGACTTGAGATCAGATTTCCATCAATTGAGAGTCGAGGAGGATATCCCAAAGACCGCTTTTCGCACCCAATATGGGCACTTTGAGTTTTTAGTTATGCCTTTTGGACTAACTAATGCACCAGTAATGTTCATAGACCTTCTGCATCGTATCTTTCACCCATACCTCGATAGGTTTATGGTGGTGTTTGTGGATGACATCCTTATCTATTCACCATCAGAGGAAGCGCACGAGGATCATCTTCGAATTGCCCTACAGTTGTTGCGGAAACATCGGTTATATGTCAAGTCTAATAAGTATGAGTTCTGGTTGCCCAAGGTGAAGTTTCTAGGGCATGAAATTTCAGGAGATGGAATGGCAGTGGACCCCTCCAAGATAGAAGCAATTAGGGCTGCACAAAAAATCAAAAAAATTGATAATCCAGTCCGATCCGTACGGTTCGGTCCGATTTTTATTTGTTACGATTCGGTTCCAGATTAAAATTTTTAAAAACAATACTGAACGGTTCAGTTCTCGGTTAAGGCTTAATTCCATGGTTTCGAACCGAACCGAACCGGACCGGTCTGGATTAATATTAAAAAATTATAATATATATATATATACATATATATAATATTAAAGCTAAATTCCTAACCCTAATCCATCTCACTGTGTCTTTACGCACGCCTCCATCAGATTCAGTCCAACTCCCTCTCACTGTGTCTTCAGTCTTCACGCCTCCATCCATCAATCCACTCCATCTCAGCTGCTGGCCTCGTCGCCTCCATCAATCCACTCCCTCTCAGCTGCCGACCTCGCCGTTTCCTCCTCACCCCCTTGGAGTGTCTCGCCGCCTCCTCCACACCTCACTCAGTTTATGCCGCCTCGTCGACCCTTCGCTTGTGGCAATAGCTTCAAAATTCTTCACTTGTGTTTTTTTCATCTTCTTTATCTAAGATTTTTTGAATATTTTTCGAATTTAGAACCCTAGACTGTCTCCTTCTAGAAGCCTTGATTTGGTGTTGCCCTAGTTCATCTGTGTCCACTTTTTGTTGCTTCAGGGAAGTATATGAATGCCTAATGTCTTATTAACATCATGCTGAAGTTCAGGGTTTAGCTTTATAACCACTTCCTTGAAGTTTTTTCCTTTTGGATTCGCAAAAAAGTTTCTTCTATCTCATGAAGTTCCTCTTCGTATGAAGCTCCTAAAAGATATTTTCTTTTCTATTGGATTCTTTGGGAATTGTTGTTGACTAACTGGCTGAAAGCAAAACATGTTAAGCACTTACTACATTTAGCCCACCAAAATTCTAAATTAATGCACAAATAATTAGAATCATTGGGAGAAATATATGTTAAGAGGAATTTTCAAAGATAAAGATTTGTTGGGGTTGGAATTTACTGTAAAAGATCAATAATCATTGGATGCTTTGGAGTGAGGATAATGTGGATATACATAATTTTCTGTGTCCATTTTTGCTGTAGGTAAAGTTAACTACTTTAGTTATTTTGGTTTCTGATGTGGATGCTATTTCTAGTTTAGGGCTTTTATAGATTGTTTAGTCTATTTTCCTTTACTTTTACGTCTGCAGTGCTTTCCCTACAAATCACTGTGTTTGTTAGTGCTTTATTGACAATGCTAACATCTTAATTTTGTGCTCTATTTCTGATCTATTTCTTGTCTATTTAGATGTCAAGTACCGGAGAGACAAATCAATTGAGTGATCGCTCTTTTTAGTGGGAAGGAATAGTGCAGGAAGGGAACGAGACCAAGCCAAGCCACTAGGAGAGTAAGCCCTTCCCACGTGTCAAGTTTCATAAATGAATGCAGCCTCAACAAGAGAGATCAACCTGCGCCTTTGCTTTTAGGCCGCCGCCGGCGCAGAACGAACTAATCCGCGACCAGCAAGTTTTCCGAAACCGAACTGAATGGAATTGTTACTTTTCAAAAATGCTTGCTGAAAATCAAAGTGAAAGGATAAAGCGGAATAGATGCTTCTCGCAAGCGTTTGGATTCACCAACCATGACTCCTAACGAGCTCTTTTTTGCGCCATACAGTAGCTAGTCTAGTACAACATTAGATGGTTCTCCGCGGGGTCATCCTTTGATTACAAGTATAGCTTAGCTCAGAGCCCCCTTACTAATGAGACAACGCAGTAAAGCGTGACGGTTCGGAAACCTCTAAGTGGGCATTCCTACTTTACATCATTAAATAAAAAGGCAAGGTAGAATTTCATCAGTCAAGCTCTCACAGCAGGAACGGTGAGCCAACTCAGGAGCAAAATATTGATTCTCATTCTACTGAACCCTCCGGGAGTCAGGTATGTCTTCCTAAAGAAAAGGGTAGAAAATCTTCAGAGGTTTGGGACCATTTCACTAAGATTTACAATGAAGGGAAAAAGAAACCTCAATGTGTCAAATGCAATTACTGTAACAATTCTTATGCATGAATTAGTGAAAATGGGACCAATACATTGCGTAAACATATGATTAATTGCACCAAAAGCCCTTATAATCAAGAGACTAAGAAACAAAAGACTTTGACATTTAAGAAGGCAAGAAAAGAAGATTCTAAAAATTGTCTAGGACTGTGAAAATTTGATCAGGATGTGTGCAGAGATGCACTTGTGAAAATGGTAATCAAAGATGAGTTACCATTTCGATTTGTAGAACGGGAAGGATTTAGAAATTTTTGTAGTGTGTTGCAACTAAATTTCAAGAAAGTGTCCAAAAGTACAATTGCAAAAGATTGTGTAGCATTATATGGTAGAGAGGAAAAAAGATTAAAGAGTTTATTCAAGTAATCGAATCAAAGAATTTGCCTCACTACAGATTCTTGGACCTTTTGCAAAATGTTTCTTATTTGTGCTTAATAGGACATTTTATTGATAAGGATTAAAAATTACATAAAAGAATTCTAAATTTTTGTGTAATTTCTAGTCACAAAGGTGAATCAATTGGTCGTGTTATTGAGTCATGTTTGGTTGAATGGGGTATCGACATATTGTGCAAACTCACTGTTGATAATGCGACTGCAAATGATGTTGCTATTGGATATTTAAAGCGAAAACTTTCCAAGAAGAGCAATTCTTTCATTTTAGGTGGTCAATATTTTCACGTGAGATGCTCTGCTCACATTATTAATTTAATTGTGAAAGATGGGCTAAGTGAGATCAAGGAGTCTCTATCCTGAATTCATGGTGATGTAAAGTATGTGCGTAGTTCTTCACAAAAAGAACAACGCTTCAAGACATGCGTAGAGAGGGAAAGAAGAACCAGTAAAAGTTTGTTGTGTCTAGATGTTCAGACGAGATGGAATTCCACATTCTCATGCTTGACAGTGCAGTTAAATGTCAAAAAGCATTTAAGAGAATAGAAGAGGAGGATCCACATTTCTTGTTAGAACTTAATAATGGACCTCCTTCTTCTAAAGATTGGGGTGATGCTCGAATTTTCATGATTTTTCTATAGAAATTTTATGATGCAACAATTCGTTTGTTGGGATCTCTACAAGTCACTTCAAATTTGCTCTTCACTGAAATTTGTGCCATTAAAAGTTTCATAACCGAATGGTCTAATAGTTTGGATGAAGCTGTATGTGCCATGGCTATGAAAATGAAGCGAAAATTTGAAAAGTATTGGGGAAGGATTGAGGAAGTGAACATGTTATTGTTGAATGCTACTGTGCTAGATCCATGTTTTAAGTTAAAGTATGTGAGATTTTGATTTTCTCAAGTTTGTGAATCTTCCATGGTAATTGAGTTTACACTACTTGTAAAGGAGACATTGAATCAACTTTATGTTGAGTAGGACAAATTTGAGTCGATTGATTTGTCTACGGTTGAAGTTGGCCAAACAAGCCGTGGTTCAAATGTGCAACCAATTTCTCTCAAGACAAAATTTCAAAAGCACTTGGAAGAAGTGGAAAGCAATGGTGGCAAATTAGAAGTTGATAAGTATTTAGAAGAAGCTTGTGAGAAAGAAGTTGCAAACTCAAACTTAAGTTGCAAACTCAAACTTTGATGTTTTGAGTTGGTGGAAAGTGAATTCTTCTAGGTATAGGATCCTTTCTGAAGTTGCACGTGATATCTTAGCTATTCTAGTGTCTACGGTTGCTTCTGAGGCTACTTTTAGTATGGGGGGGTCGAGTTATCGACTAATTTCGTAGCTATCTTACTCCTAAACTTGTGAAATGTCTAATTTGCTTACAAGATTGGTTTCGTGCCTCACCATTTTCACTTGAAGTGGAAGAAAAATTGTCAGATATTGAAGAGATTGAATCAGGTAATATTCATTTTGTTGTAGATTTTAGTTCTGGATATTA
>JAUMHN010413910.1:0-14046 GCA_032360265.1 Heliamphora ciliata
ATCACAAATATAAATATGAAACCACGAATGCAAAAACATCTCAAATGTTTCTCATTAATATGCCAGGGATCAAGAATTTAAAAAAAACCTAAAAAGCATGGTTTTTCAGTATACATTCCTAACATACATAACTTTAAGTGGCTACGTGCTAGCATGCTTATGTGCATTATGTGCTGATGTTAGAAATAACATGCCATAGGAAAGCTTATCCTATTATTTGCTTTATATAGAACTATGTCCACGCGGGGAGTGCGAGGACGGGGTCGTGGCCGAGGCCGTGGCCGAGGTCATGCTTATGTTCAGGTTCCAGAGAAGGGAGACGTTCATGCCCCACAAGAACAAATGGGCGGTGTTGATGTCATGCATGAGATGCTTGCTACTATGAGAGTGATGGCTGAGACATCCAGGGCTGGAGTGAGGGCTCCTGAGCCGAGAGCCTCTATGGCTATGAGGGAATTTCGATGGTTAGATCCTCCGACCTTTTCTGGGGAGTCGGACCCCAAAGTTGCTATCGAGTTGTTGGAAGTAACCACAGCTATCTTCAATACTCTGGATATTGAGGAGGATGCTTTGCACATGAGATTGGCAGCGTTCCAACTGCGAGAAGATGCTAGGGAATGGTGGAAGTTTGCCAAGACCACGGTGGATGACACGTGGGCCGTTTTCACGAGAGTTCTCTTGGAGAAGTATTTCCTGAGATCTTCGAGAGATACATACCGAGAGGAGTTCCTCTCTCTTGTATAGGGGAATCTTTCTATGGTCCAGTATGAGGCCAGATTCGCGAATCTGTCGCGGTTCGCAGCTGAGATGGTATCTACAGAGTAGTTGCGCACTAGGAGAGGCCTTCGACCTGCCATCAAGAACAGGATTGCAGCTCTAGGTTTGGATTGTACATCGCTTTGGTGGAAGCCGCTATCCGAGTAGAGAACTTGCTGGCAGAGAGCCGCAAAGTTAGAGAGGGCAAGGGCCAACAGAGTGATGGAGGTACGACCCCGTCCCCGCACTCTCCGCGTGGACATAATACTATAGAAAGCTATATAAATAGGATAAGCTTTCCTACAACTTGTTACTACGTAACATAAACATATAATCATGCTATCACATAGCCACTTAAGATTATGAAAACACATCTCACATACCGAGGAGAACCAACAAGACGGACTCGTCAATTTGAATAACCTACTTAGATTCCTTACTAGAAATCACGTCCGCGAAATGCGTTTCTAAGTTGGCTCCCAAGTTTGTTAGTCTAAATGCCCGAAGGCAAGACTCATCAATACTGGGGTTCAACCTCCATACCCACATATACACAACAATCATGCTCATAAAGCTGTTAACATGTTATAAAACAACGTTTAAACACATGCAAGCAAGCATACATAATCAACCTCACCAGGTGATAAACCCTTTTTCCCATGGTTCTCAGGTATTCGTACCCAGAGCTCTGATACCAAGTTGTCATGCCCCAAAACCCGAGATTACGTGAAAATTTACCAAACACCAGTTTTAAAATAAATAGAATTTTATATCATCAAACCATCTGTTAAAATAAAGGAAAAATCCAAAAAGATACATCTCTCATAAAGAAATACATACAGTTCCAACATGCATATAGTATATCGCCTTATGGCGTACAATAACTGCCTTCAGAATTAGGCATACCCAAAAGGAAAACTACAAAAGTCTTCAGCCACTGCGAGCATCACCAAAGCTACTCCTCATCCACATCATCACCTAAAAATGGTTTTACAAAAAATTTCACCTGTGAGCCGAAATCCAATAGAAATAGACAATAAAGCTGTAAAGCAGAAAATATACAATCATTTAGTGTGGGAGCGGATTCAACCACAAAATTCAAAATAGTTTTCCATCTAAAACCCACAAGTTTCCCATCGGACCAACACAAGTCTCCCAAAATAGTTTTATTTCATAAAACCCCTGTTTCAATCCCTAAAACCATGTGTTGCAGGTAATGCAAATAAACCACCACAGTTAAGGAAAACAGTAATCAAATATTGTTCCCCCACGGAATGTATCATCGTGAAAAAAAAGAAGAATATGAAACTATGTATCGACTCTATCACAAGGGGACAGAGATAATAACTATAAACTCATGTCCATGAGACTCCAGCCATTTAAGACTCGCTAGGTAATGACAAGTTCTATATGGAGCACCAAAACGAACCATTTAATTTATGGGCGACAATCCGAGGGAACTAAGCACCCAACCGCCTCAATTTATGGGGACTAACCCAAAGGATCTAAGTACCTATGCTGCGCACGTTTTCGAACTTACACCGAGGGCAACTCGTGCCAAATACACGTCATCCCGATACATCTAGATAATCTTCTAAAAATAGTACCGTGGCTCAACTACGAAAATATCATCTCAAAAACAATACATGACACATGTATATAGATCCATCCATTAACATGGAGATCAAACAAAATATTTTCAAAATATTTTTTCCCGTTTTTAATAAGACGTTTCAAAAATGAGTCTCAACCCCAAGGATTAGCTCCAACCTTCAAAACACCAAGTGTTGAGGTTTTCATCAAAAATCACTATTTTCCACAAAATCACCATTTTCAAAACCACCTTTTGAAAATCATACATCCACATGTCATATACAATAATAAATCAAGAAAAGCAAAAAACATGCTTTTTACCCGTAAAACAAAGTTTAAACACAAATATGACATTTCATCCATATTTTACTCAGTGAAAACACATATAATTACATAAAACACCCTGTACAGCAGTAGGGTCTAAAATCCTACCTCGTTGGATCAAAACCCGATGCCTCGAAAATTGAACCTCGTCGGAACAAGAATCTAACCAGATGAGCGCGAAGCTATCAGCTTAAATAGTAAGAATCCACAAACTGATCATCGAAAACTAGGGTTGGGGAACTCACTTATGTAGAGAGAAGGCATAGAGAATGGAAAAATAATCTTTTCTAAACATTCTAGCCCTTGGAACTACTTATAAGCTCGGCCAAAAAGCAGTTTAGTCGACTGAAGAGACCACTTCAGTCGACTGAAGCTCCTTGAAAAACGTGAACTGCCACAGTTCAGTCGATCGAACCCTTCGGTCCAGTTGACCGAACTCAAGAAAAATAGTTCAGTCGACCGAATATAGCAGCCCAGTCGACCGAACTCTCTACTGTTTTTGGTCTCGGGTTTTGTATTCTAAGGACAACCAAACAAGTCCAAACAAGGTCTGAGAAGGCGTAAAACATATTTACTTACTGTTCTACAACTCTAAAACATAAACCATGCATCGATGATATATTACATGAAGGAAAACACGTTATCGTTTATATATCAAAATAAAATGGTACAGGGTCTCACATTCAACATGTTCTTAAATATTCTAAACTAATATTTAAAAATAAATAATTGTTATTACATAAAAAACCTATGTCCCGTAGGGTCACATTCGATTTAGAAAAAAACTTAAACTATCACAATCAACTCTCGTAATTAAAAAATTAATTATAATCATCATCCAAACTATTCAATCAAACATGAAAAATATGATGATCACGAAATCGGTATTAGAACACCATCAAAACAAAGTTAGCACAGTTCTAAATCTACCCGGCCCATCGATAAACCGTAAATAAAAAATAAAATGGCTCTGATACCAATTATTGGTGGCAAAACTGCTAAGATTATTGTTTTTGTAAATAATTTTCGATAAAAAATAACTAGACGGGCAAACGCTAAAATGGGCTCTAAATAAATTTTTTGATATCGAATGATTAAAATAAAAACCCGTGCTATCACAGTTAATTTAGAAGAATACCTTTTTGGTTGATTCTCCAACTATGATTTTTGATTCCAAATTATAACTCCCGTAAGACCTTCTACTGTATTCCCTTATGCCATTCTCGAATGTAGTGTAGGCTACAATCCTTCGAAAACTCGTACCGGCAGAACCTGGTAAGCTTTACTCTTGAAGATAAGTTACGAAGATTTCTAGTGTAACTCAAATACGTATCCAGTAGTTTTCGTAATTAAGCAAACCTCTTAGCGGTATCTATAATTATGAAAATCTTGGAGCGGTTTCTACAATTTTTATAAAATATTTAATTACAATTCACACCACTAAAGAATTATAATTGCACTTTAAGTCATAATCTCAATACTATCTTGCATTGAGCTCTTGTTATTAAATACTTAACTCATCTTCCTACGTTACGATTCCTGATACTCTCCAATTAAATTTAATTACTGACAATTTAATTTAATCGGCATCTTAAATTCCTTAAGCCCTTCTGCTTAACTTATTTGACCGTCGGATAATCAAATCCACCTGCAGGGTTTTGCCCGGTTAAAACTTACAAGCTTCCTTTAGGGGGTATCAACAATTCCGATTATTTGAGACGTGGATTCCGTCAATAATTAATATTCACCATATAAATATTACCGCTATCCAAATTACCGAGAATATAGACCCATATAAGATCACACCCTCAAATGAATCAAAACAACAAATATTAAATATACGCAAATCAATAATTATTTCAGGATTAAGAGCATAAACACTCTCATAATAACCTTGGTATGTGAATTAATTTATATAGTCAGTATAAAATTAATTGCCCCAATGTGTCTCGTTCAATACAAACAAAGTGTACTAGCACAGAGAGTTGAAACAATAGATGATGCTATTATCTATTTTCTGTAACCAAGACAGACCTACTAAAACTCTGTACTGCAGTTGTACCGATGGTATATTCATTTCCATCTAAACTGTGAACAAATACTTAAATTCTGCAAAAACCTAAAATCTGGTCTTTTGTGTGTAAACCGTATTCTACACACCAGATTAAATACTGTACAGAATAAAGGACATCCATGCATAATATTAAATAAATGATATTGCAGACATTACTCATTAAGATTCTCATAAAATAAAAAATTAATATTATTAAAATTAAATTAAATACTAAAAACATAATTTTCAATATACAACCCTAACAGTTCAAACCTTTTTTCTTTCAAATTGGTTAAGCTCTTCTTGCATAGCCAAGGTCCAAAACTCATCGTTTTTAGCTTCCTCAAAATGTTTTGGTTCAGTCTGAGAAAGAAATACTAAATTACCACAAACATTATGTAGAGAATATCGAGTTTTGATACCTTGAAATGGGTTACCAATGATTAGGTCTTTTAGATGACCATGAGCATACCTCCATTTCTTAGGCAAATTTGGATTTTTAGGATTTGAAAGTCCAACAGCCTATTGAACTTCATCTTGTTGAGAATTTGAAGCTTACTCATGATTTGACTCTTCTTGGTCTTTAATGAAGATGTCTTCAACACCTTTTTCTATATCAACCAAGTTATTTTCACAAAATTCTTTTGAAAAACCAAGGTTAACTTCATCAAATACCATATGAATAGATTTTTCAACAACTAAGGTCATTTGGTTGAAAACTTTATAGGTTTTACTAGATAAGGAATATCCTAAGAAATTACCTTCATCAGATTTTGCATCGAATTTACCCAAAAGTTCTTTGTTGTTATTTAAAACAAAACACTTGCATCCAAAAGAGAAAAAATAATTGATATTAGGTTTTCTTGCGTTCCATAGCTCATATAGGATTTTCTTGAGAGAAGCTCGAATCATAGCTCTGATCACGATAAAACAAGCTGTGTTTATAGCCTTGGCCCAAAAGTATCTTAGTTGATTGTTTTCACAGAGCATAGTTCTAGCCATTTCTTCCAAAGTCCTATTCTTCCTTTCAACATCTCCATTTTGTTGAGGGGTTTTAGGAGCAAAGAAATTATGATTAATACCATTTTTATCACAAAACTTTTTAAAATATTTTTTTTAAAATTCTCTGCCCTGATCACTTTGGATACTTGTGATTTAAAAACCTTTTTCATTTTGAACTCTCCAAGATAGTTTTGCAAAAGAGGCAATGGCTTCATCTTTATGAGTTAAGAAAAGCACCCAAGTGTATCTAGAGAAGTCATCAACAATAACAAAGGCATTTCTCTTGTCTGTAAGTCTAAGAGTCCTTGATGAACCAAGCAAATCTATGTGCAATAGTTGTAAGGGCCTTGAAGTTGAAATCTCACTTTTAGAATTAAAAGAGCTTCTAACTTGTTTGCCTTGTTGACATACATCACACACTTTGCCTTTTTCAAATTTGATTTGGAGTAAACTAATCACCAATTCCTTTTTCAAAAGTTTAGAAATCAAGTTCATGTATACATGTCCAAGTCTTCTATGCCACAGCCAACTATTATCACCCAAGGCGGCTAAGCACTTGGTGTCATTTTTAGAATGGTCATTTAGATTGAAAGTGTAAACATTTTCATGCCTATGACCTTCAAAAATAACTTTGTTATTGATTGAGTCTTCAATAACACACTTAGCATAATCAAAGACAATATTGTGGCCTTTGTCACAAAATTAGCTTATGCTAAGAAAGTTAAGTTTTAAACCATCAACAAGCAAAACATTTTCAATAGAAGGGGAAGAAATTTTACCGTTACAACTGATTCTTATGATTTTTCCTTTGCTATTGTCTCCGAACGTCACAAATCCACCATCTTTAGGTTTGAGAGATGCAAATATCGATTTGTCGCCTGTCATGTGTCTTGAGCAAGCGCTATCAAAATATCACATCCCTCTTTGAATGAGGACTTGAGACATACCTACAAGGAAAATCATGTTTTGATTTTTGGTACCCAAACCATTTTGGGTCTTTTGGAGTTAGTTCCTTAACGATGTGTTCCCTTTAGAGCTCAAACCTTCTTGACAGATAAATTAAAAGACTTTCTTTGTGGACAATGTGTGACGGTGTGTCCACGCTCATAGCAATGAAAGCAAGTTGCATTTGAGTGATTAGAGGAGGCTTTGATAAAAATGTTGCTTAAGAACTTTTGCTTCTTCTTTGGTTTATATCAAATCCTGACTTTGTCAAAAACATATTTTTGCATACTAAGAAGTTTATTTAAGTTGTTCTTTCTAAGAGTGAACTTATAAACAGTTTTTGTAAGAACTTCAACCTTTTCATTTAAAACCTTGTTTTCATCTTTCAAAATGGAAATCTGTTTTGATAAAGCAAGTTTTTTTTCTTTTAAGGTTTCAATTTCACATGAAGAGGAAAGAACCAACTTTTTAAGAATAAAGTTCTTTGTACCTATTTTTCTTAGTTCATCATGCAAATCTTCAAATGCATTTTGTAATTCATCTAAAGAGAAAGGGTCATTTATTACCTCGTTGTCTTCCTTGGTCATGAGGCATAGATTTACAACTTCATTTTCTTTGCTTTCATCTTCGGAGCTACTATCATTGCTTTCGCCCCATGCGGCTATCATAGCCCTCTCGAATCCTTTCTTGGATTGCTTTCTGAATTGAGGACATTGGGCCTCAACATATCTGGGCTTTTTGTAGTCATAGCAAATAATCTTGTCTTTCTTATGATCATTCTTGAATTTGCTTAAATCTCCCTTGAACATGTTAGGCTCGCCTTTGGGTCTATCCTTTTTAAAGAACCTCCTTCTTCCTTATTTCTTATTTCTAAGAAACCTTTTGAATATCTTAGTGATGAGGGCCATGTCTTCATTTTCATCGCTAAGGAGTCTTCATTGGATTCATCATCATGAGTTGAAGACTTAAAGGAAATACCCTCCTTCTTTTTGTTGTCATCTTCATCATCCATCTTGATGGTCATCTCTTGAGTCATGAGAGATCCAAGAAGTTCCTCCAAGCTGAGTGTATTGAGGTCTTTAACTTCTTGAATAACAGTGACCTTAGTTTCCCAATTCTTAGGCATGCATCTAAGGATTTTTCTTACTATTTCTGTGTTAGAGTAAATCTTGCCAAGAGATTTTAGTCCATTTATAATATCAGTAAATTTAGTAAACATATCAAAAATGATTTCATCATGCTTCATTTTAAATAATTCATAGTTATGAACAAGCATGCTTATCTTAGATTTCTTGACTTGGTTAGTTCCCTCATGGGTAACTTCAAGTCTATCCCAAATTTTTTTGACGGTGTCACATGTTGAGATCCTATTGAACTCGTTGGGGTCAAGAGAACAATATAGGAGATTCATAGCCTTAGCATTCTTTTGAATCTCTCTTATGTCATTTTCAGTCCATTCATTCTCAGGTTTAGGAACGATTATTCGTTCAACAGTCTTGGTAGGTCTTTTAGGTCTATTCATGATAACCCTCCAAAGGTCATAGTCTATAGCTTGAATGTAGATACTCATTATAACCTTTCAATAATTATAATTTATTCTATTGAACAAAGGAGGTTTATTGGTGGACTGACTTTCTGACATGATAGGTCTGATACTAGTGGTTGCCATATAAATTCTTAGACGGTTAAGTAAAAAAACAAGAGCACAAGCTCTGATACCAATTGTTAATTCTAGGCAACCCAAGAGGAGAGGTAAATTGGGTTCTAAAATCGATAATAAAAATTTTAAAAACCTTTTCGAAAACCTTTTAATATCACAAACAATTATAGAAAGTATAATCAAAGAATAAAGTAATGCGAATATTAAAGAGGTTAGGGATAGAGAAATTGAACAGGACACTGAGATTTATAATGGTTTGGCTTTTTTCGAGCCTACGTCCACTCCTCAAGACTCTCCTTGAGAATTTCCACTAAAGTAGAATGCTTACGGATGCATTCAAAACCTTTACAACATCAAGATGATCTTAAGAAAAACACGCCCCTATTTTTCTTCTATTCTCTTAAGTTCTTCTTTGATGAGATTTACTCACTCTTTCAAAAGATGAAGGGTAACTCACGCTTAGATACAATAAATGAGATATTACAATGAGTATCACTCACTCTCTTTACAAAATGATTGGCAATAAATGAAGAGTAAAGAAATGAGAAACAAGAGCTGGAGTTATGAGCAATAAATGAGAGCTTGAAAGATTTTGATTTTGATTCAAGCAACACAACAGTAAATGTAAGTCTCAAGTTATTTTAAATGTTGAAGAGTAACTCCTTATATAGGATCTTGAAGATTCATGACCGTTAGAGATAGGTGGGAGCAATAAATGTCAAAAATTCAATCGTTGAACTTAGCCGCGTAATTTAAATTTTCGTCGCAGGTATCGACACAAATGATTTTGGGTCGACACAAATCTTTTAGAGCTTGGTTATTTAAGTGGTTGGGTCAACTCAAATCTTCGTTGGTGTGAACTCAAATTTTTGCATCCTTCTCCAACTCAACAGTGTCGACACAAATACATTTGGTGTCGACTCTTTTTGTTCTTCAGCTTTTTAGGAGGATCTTTTTGTGTTGACTAGAATTACCTTTGGTGTCGACACTAAAAAGTGCAAGAACTCTTAGTGATTTTGTGTCGACTCCTTTTGGCTTTTGTGCTGACTCAAAATTCTTCAGGCAGGCTCGATACGTTTGTGTGGACTCATGTTGCATTTTGTGTCGACTCACAAATTCTACAGGTAGCCTCGGTACATTTGTGTCGACTCATCTTTAATTTGTGTCGATTCAAAATCCCGAATAACCAAAGTGAATAATCACTTGGTGTCGACTCAAACTGAGTTTGTGTCAACTCATTTTAGTGCAGAGAGTCTCGGTTCTTTTGTGTCAACTGAAAGTGTAATATTTGAAACATCTTAGATAAACATGTTAAGGTGTCAACTCATTAGCTCAAAGGTGTTGACACACTTGAGAACATTAAGTATTCTTTACCTTAAGGTGTTGACTCAAATCTCAATTAGGGTCAACACAAAATATTTTTATTCAAGAATACTTTAAGTGTCAATCCATTTGAGAGATGAGTCATCTCATATGGCTAAAGGTGTCAACTCATTTGTCATTTTGTGTCAATACTACCTTTTGTAAATATTAAATATTATCTTTTTAAATCAATTTAACTTAGAAAATGAATTTTAAAAATCATGAAAATCTAATTAAAAAGCCCTTTGGCTAACATATACATCGGGGTCCCAGAGCTAGGCTGCTCCTAGCAAAAGATGCCATTCAATCATCATCGTTCGGAAAAAGAATAGCGCATCTAGGCCAAAGTTGAGGAAGTTCTTGCGCCTAACCAAAGAGAAGTTACCCATCCAAGTCAACAGGGAGTTGTTATAAGAGTGGGTTATGAACAAAGCAAGAAAAGTGCAAAGATATACAGAGCAGTGGGGTCTAGAATAATTGCTCCCTTTATAGTGCTAGAAAAGGGGAGACCACAGACTCAACCTTGATTTTTGCACCAAAAAGCTCCGCTATCAAACATCACAACCATTTTTCAGACCACAAACCTTTTAAACATCACGACCGTGAGATATTTCCTCACGGCCGCAACTTTGTCTCCTGCAAAGACTTTGACATCACTTTCCTTTCTTGCTAGCATCCTTGCCAAGAACCCATAAACAACTTGCAACACAAAAATGGGCTCACATGACAAGTATTCAACTCCCAAACATACATCATGCACAATAAAAGATTCGAGTGATCGAAAACATGTTTTCATATATATGAAAAAAAGGACAAACATCCACAATGAACATAATGTAAACTAAAGGCACAAAGATATGTTCAATCAAAACAGTAGTTTATACATGTGCAGTGCATCAAGTGTATCCGCAGGCACGCAGGCATAAGTAAAGAAATACGTACACATGCCTTCATGTACAAGAAATGAAAGAGAAAAAAAAAGAAGGAAGCATCTCTCTTTTCGAGACCTAGAAGACTAGGCATACCTTTTTCTTAAGCCCTAGAGGACTAGACATACCTCTTTTTTAAGCCTTAGAAGACTACGCATATCTCTTTGTAAGCCCTAGAGGGCTAGGCATACCTCTTTCCTAAGCCCTAGAGGACTAGGCATACCTCTTTCTCAAGCCTTAGAGGACTAGGCATACCTCTTTTCCAAGCCCCAGAGGACTAGGTATACCTCTTTCCTAAGCTCTAGAGGACTAGGCATATCTTTTTCTTAAGCCCTAAAGGATTAGGCATACCTTTTTTTAAAGCCCTAGAGGACTAGGCATATCTCTATCTCAAGCCCTAAAGAACTAGGCATACCTCTTTTCTAAGCCCTAGAGAACTAGGCATACTTTTTTCTCAAACCCTAGAGGATTAGGCATACCTCTTTTCTAAGCACTAGAGGACTAAGCATCCCTCTCTTCCAAGCCCTAGAGGACTAGGCATTCCTCTTTTTCAAGTCCTAAATAGACTAGGCATACCTTTTTCCAAGCCCTAAAAAACTAGGCATCCCTCTTTTTCAAGTCCTAAAAAGACTAGGCATACCTTTTCTAAGCCCTAAAAAACTAGGCATCCCTCTTTTTCAAGCCCTAGAGAACTAGGCATATCTTTTTTCCTAAGCTCTAATCCGCTAGGCATCCCTAGTTGTTTGTGAAACGTTGTCTAGATCCTAAGTTTGTGAGATGATTCTTAGGTTTGCCAAGCCCTAGTATTCTAAGCGCCCTAAGCCCTGCTTCCTAAGCACCCCCATGGAGTTTTTAAAGCTCTTGGATTGTTGTTTATTTCTTCAGGTCCTAACTCAACCCTTTAAAGTTCCTATGTTTTACATCATATCTTGTACCTGCACCAAGTTTTGCATCTATCATGCATCATGATTAGACTATTTGCATCATATGCATTGCCCCATGAACTATAACTGGTCTGATCCCTTGCAATGGGATACGCAGGAAGCTCAATGGTAATTTGGGTTCGACCACACTTTTTCTGCATGTTTTATTTGTGCCTAAGATTGGTGGCTTGTTTAATCGTTTTGTCTCTAGAGCTTTAACAGTACTTGCGCCACAAGTTATTACAAGCTTGGTCAAAGAGAGGCAACTGTAGCGACCCCAATCTGACCAAGCCAAATCTGAGGCACCTTTCTCGAATGCGCTCCAATGACGAAAGTATGAGAATCATGCTCAAAGCTACTCTCAAGTAAGTGAAATCACGAATTTGGCTCAAAACCCAAGAAAACCACAAAAAACCCTTAGACTGTGACATTCATTCTTATCCTCATGGCCTCCACATTTTAGAAAATCCAAAAACAAGCTGCGACTTCCTTTGCCACGACCGTTACTTTTGTTGAAACCTTAAACCTACCTGCGACTTTTGAAAGTCACGACTATCTTTTTCACCAGCAAAAAGGATGCGGCCTTCACTGTACAAAAGCAAAAAGTTTGCGGCCTTCACTGTATAAAGGCAAAAAGGTTGCAGCCATCACTGTACAAAAGTAAAAAGGCAGCGGTCGTCACTATTATCCCTTTTTTGGACAGGTGGCAGCATTCCAGAAGGGGTCTGTGTTGCCTACCTTGCCTACAAATAGGCATCGTTTGTAATAGCCTGGTACGAACCCTAGTTGTAACAACCTAGTTTGTAACGACCAGTGTAGCGATCCAACCCAAACCCTAGCATTAGCGACGATTAGTTGACAAGATTTTAGGTCGCTAGAAGGATGAAAATTCTAACTCAACCCGAAACCCTAATTCGACGAGGAAACCCTAAATAGATCAAATACTCAGAGGCAAAGCCCTAATACTCAGAGAAGACTCCTAACATACTAAACTAAGTACATAATATGAAATATAAGATTAAAAATCCAAAATTTTCATAGGGTAAAATGACCATTTTGCCCCTAGTACAGCAAAAAGTCTTAAAAACCTAAATTTTGACACATGGACACCCAAACTCAAATATTTAGATATAATTAAATAACAAAAGACAAAATAAAAATAAAAATAACAAAAATACCCTTGCATGGTTGTAGACACCCCAATTTGACCCCACCTAATCTTAGGTGAATTCGATGATGAAAACAGTTAGAATGGTGTCTCAGTTCGATCTTCGGGAAGTGATCCAAGCTCGGTAATTGAACCCGACCATCAAAAACCATCGAAAACCTTCAAAACCAATGAAGTTGTACCAAACCATCGATAACTTGTTGCCCAAGTCATTACCAGAAGTGGTGACCGCCATGTTCATTGTGGCGTCCGCCAATAGAACCTTGTGGAACCTTTCCCAACATGGCGCCCGCCAACTCCAACATGGCGACCACCAACTCACATTGTGGCGGCCGCCAACTCCAAATGGCTTGACATGCCTCAGAACGTGGCAGCATCTCATTGGTTGAAGAACTCTATAAATACCGTACCTCTGGTACGTTTTCAGGAGAGATTTTGGATAGAGAGGTTTAGTGAGAGAAGCTCTGCCGAGTCGCCGAGTAATTCCGAGCCCCGACGCTGAAGCCCTGCCAAAATACCAAGGTTCGAGCCTCCGATAGTCCCAAACCCTAGCTTAGATCATCGCCCGAAGATCAAATTGCTCACCCACATTCCCCATCTTGAGGATTTTTAAGGAATTCAGGTATTTGGCTTGGATCCTCGGCCTTTCTAAGCTCCATTTTCTACCCTTTTAGAGTGGCCGGGTTTAATTTGGTCAATTCATTTTAATTACGTCCTCACATTATTTATGTAGTTGTTATATTCTTACATTACTTTAAATTATAATTTTAGCTTACTTAACTTACTTGTTTTATTTATTTACCTTCATTCAATTTTTTTAAAACTTATTACAAATTGTTAAATTATTAAATAGTACTAATATTTTTAGCAATTACAACTTATCAATGATATTAATTGTTATAATCTAAGTACTTACATAACAAATGGTTGTAATAGTCAATATTACACCCATTTAATTCAAATGCTTTATTTCTTTTCATTCTTTTTTCTTTTTACATTAATTCAATGTTCCATTTTATTTTCTTTTAGTTTAGTGTTTATTTTCTTCTAGCATTACTTTAATTTTACTCTTTTTCTAGCACTTTATTTATTAGCTTTAAATTTTCTTTATTGCATTTTCTATTTCCTCTTTCTTTTAAGTTTTAATTTTATATTTCATTTAAATATTAACATTTCGTTTTCTTTTTCTTCTAATTTTAGTTCTTTTACTTGCACCAACTTAAATATATGCTCTTTTAATATTATCTTAAATGTTCTTTTAATCTAATGTTCTTTTAATTTCATTTTCTTCTTTCTTTTGTTTTTTTTTTTTTTTATATTAGTTTAATTTT
>JAUMHN010413931.1:0-14045 GCA_032360265.1 Heliamphora ciliata
CAAAATTTAGATTTTTAAGGCTTTTTGCTGTACTAGGGGCAAAACGGTCATTTTACCCTATTTATGAGAATTTTTTATTTTTAATTTAATATTTCATGATATATACTTAATTTAGAATGTTAGGAGACTCTCCGGGAGTTAAGGCTTTGTTGCCTGAGCTTTAAACCTTTTTAGGATTTTTGGGCCGAACTTAGGATTTTCGATTCGAGTTAGGGTTCTGAACTACTTCTGTGTTCTATGGTCTCGTGGACTATCCGTCACTAGCACTAGGGTCTGAGCAGAGTCATTACATGGGTCGTTATCAATAGGGGTGTTACAACTAGAGTCTGTACCGTGTCGTTACAAACTACCCCCATAAACAAATTTCATCCCAGAAATTTTGCCCCGAACTTCACCGTGTTAAGAATGATTTACTAACATTGTGCTTTCTCATTTCCCAAAATTGTGTCTTTGATTACTTGAGTTATTCTTGTCCTACTTAACACTTTAAACTAATTACTATCAAATCTTCAAGGATCATGTCACACAACCAGCTAGCCCCAATAAGATTCGTATCTCTATCACGTTAGTTAACCTCTTCCCATTAACTGTTGCTTCTACTTCTGTTTAGTCCATTTGAATTTCTTCTCTAAATATAACATGACCTAAAAATATCACTCGGTCGAACTAATACTCACACTTTTCAGGTTTTACATACAACTTCTACTTTCTCAAGATCTATAAAGAATCTTCAAGTATTTCCTGTGTTCCTCTTCACTCCAAGAATATAACTGAATATCGTTTATCAACACAATTACAAATTGGTCTAGAAAGCTTCTGAACACCCGAAAGGCGTATTGTTAGCTTCTGAAGCTTTATGTTACATTCACTAACACTTGTCTAGAAAGCTTCTGAAGCTTTACGTTACATTCACTAACACGAAAGGCGTTACTACAAATTCATAATGCTCGTAACAAGTCCTAAAGGCAGTCTTGGGTATATCTGACTCCCGCACTTTCAATTTATGATATCATGATCCCAGTCTATCTTTCACAATACGTTAGCTCCAAAACACAACTTACATTGAGTATGACTTTTACAAGCGATCATATGTCTCTAAACTAGCCCATCACCGAAACTGATTTCAAACATTCTCCACTTTTGTCTAGAAAGATTGTCACTCTACCGAAAACCAGCTCATTGTTATATTCAAACATACATCGAAGACTACTTTCCGATCGACTAACGGCTATTAACTCAAAATCACATCATCACTTTTCGTTAGACTACTCTAGCCTTACGACCATCAAGAATAATACTACCACTTGAACCTAATGAGCCACTAGGGCTAAACATACCACACAGATTAAATGCTCTCCAAGTATATTCTTACCTACCTGAATCCAATCACAACTTTTTCACATATTTCCTTCACGTATGTACCATTCACCCTACAATCCTTTAACTGAACAGTATTAACTCCTGATTATAATGTCTCTTATCGTCATCACTCAATCCCTTCACACACTTTCTGCCACACAATCGAACCAAGAACCATTTTCGCACTTTAATTATTTCATCTTACGCACATTTTACCAAGACACTCGATTCACTCAAGGCCAAATATAAAAACCATGCCTATAAATTTGTATAATCTCACTTACGCTTCCACTCTTCTCATCCAAACACTTATTCTTCCCACGTACTCACATTAAGTTGCTACGCAACTTCACCAAAAATAACAAAATTATATCACCGTTCAACTTCTCATGCATAGTATTCACACGCTCCCGCAAGAAAATTCCTTCTTTATACCAATAACATCTACTCACCAATCTAAACACGCTTACTCTAACGGGTCACATCACAAAAGGTTTTCGAAAGTAACTTCCTTGCAACTCACATCGATACCATAACGATAACTGAATACCACTCCACAAGAGCTACACAGTCTATACGCCAAACGAATACAAACTGATACTTTAAAAGTCTACCATGTGAATGACATGGTCTGTCCAAAATGCGCACTCTACCCTTCAAACAATCTTTAGCATCAATGGGACTCACTGTTTCCACAAACTCCTTGGCACCTAAATCCTAGAATTGTTTAACGAAAGAGTTATCGGTCTTTGAGGTGATCTCGATAATCCTAATGACGAAGTCTATAATCATATGCTTCCATTTTCTCTCTAGTCCTTCCAAGGGTTGCTCTGTTCCTCTTGGCTTCTACTGTATGTTCTTGACGTGCTTAGAACGCTGGGTTTAAATGTCTCTTCCAATAACTGGATCGTTCTCTCAGGCAGTTGGTCATTCTAGGTAAAATGAATATGATAAAAGATATGGTTGTGGTAATTACCTAGTTATGTGATCCATTGTGACTTAGTGGTTAATTCTTCATCAGGCTCCACACGTTCATTGTTGTGATCAAGATTCTTCGTTCTTTGATAGTGATGGCAATAATCCGAACTCTAACACTTCGGTGGGAAGGTCAGTGTGAACATCGATGTATATAAACGTACTTCTTTTGCTAGCGTACTAAAGTTAACTTGTGTTCGAGGCTATTTCTCGTTTTTACTATCGGTATGAATCTTTTGCTTCTCGATTTATCAGATGGGTGGGTCAGCTTTGAACTAGTCTGGGAAAGTCTGAATTGTGCCATATGGTGGTGTTGCAAATCCTACGGTGTAAAGCTGTCGTTTCTACTTTAGATTGTTGATGGCATAGTCTCACTTGTTAGGACCTTTGAAAACCTATAATTAATTGTTACTGACGATCGTTGTTACTCATAGATTTATGGGGCAAAGTTTTGAAGGTCGACAGTCAAAAATACGCGCGGGGTTAGAATAGTTTAGGGTGGAACCCAGGTGGTTCAAAGATAGGTTGGATGAGGTCAGATGGTCATAGTTAAGGCAACTACCGTTGACACAGATTGGGTGGTCCTCTGGGGTTCAAAGGTAGGTAAAACAAGAGGAGGATAGTGAACAATACTTTAAACAAGTGTCCTCGGAACTAATCCAGTACAATTAGATTATGATAAAGGAGATATCAAAAGAGGCAACCTAACTAGATACTTTTCCCTGAAGTTACATCAGCCTAACGTACTTCAATTCAAGCATCCAAGTTGACTTCCCAGGTTGGGATTTCAAGAGTGTACAAAGAATTCACAAAATCACTGCAATAGACTGTGGTTTTAGAATCTAGAGAAAATGAACAATGGCAAACGATTTTATCAATGTCGAATGTTTGGAACGGGTAATTAACAAAGAATTAATGTCGAGTTCTTCAAGAGAAGAGTTTAATCAAGGATAATGACTTGAATCGAAGGAGAATCAATATGCAAGTACCGGTCATTATCGAGGCATGAAAACTTTGAGGACAAGGGTATTTTCTAGGATTGAATTTCTAATAGGGTTATCAACAAGACTTTGGTGCATAAGGGTTACCGACGAACGATACTTGACGGTACCATTAAGAACTAATGATATAAGAAGGAAGGACATACAAAAGAATTTCAAAATGTTGACACCAAGGCTTGGGAAAAACGAGAAAAGAATTCATAAGGATGAAAATGCGGGGTTCTAACGGTGTCTCTCGAGGTGATATCTAAAGCTTTTCCTGGTGCGTACTCCTACCTACCCCCCTTAAAATAAGATAACTCGTTGCATGAATTTCCAATCTTCGATCTCGATGGTCTTACCAGTCCTTCGCATGTAGATTCCCTGCTGTTTTTAAACTCGGTATCGTCCTAACGCGACTCGCTATAAGACTCAGGCGTAGAAGCTTTTAGTTTTTATAATGTATAGATGATAATTATTATTAATACAACGCATCCTACAGAGCTCCAACGCGACAGAATGCATGGTTTCTCATAACTCAAGGCCTGAAGATTCACTAAACCTATGCTCTGATACCAACTGTGACGCCCCGTCCTCTGGCTACGTCGAGACATATATAAATATAAATAAAGGAATATTCTAGCCATTCATTCATATTTACATACGTTAGTTATTACATCATAAGTGAATTCTAAACCTTTCAAAAGTACATAAGTATTATAGTTCCACCAAGAATTTTCAACAATTAAACTAAGCATGAGAAATCTAAACATAAAAATGAAAGCAGAGGTTTCAACTCCATAGAATGCATTAGTTGGATCCCTGTACTCTTGGAACAAGCCCTATTCTTCAAACTCTTCTTCTCCCTCTGGGACGACCTCCTTCAAGCACTCCTCCCTACCTGTGGCACGAATGCCATGAGACAAGGCCTGAAGGTTCATTAAATAAAGGGATATTCTAGCCAATCATTCATACTTACATACGTTAGTTATTACAACATAAAGGAGTTCTGAACTGTTCAAAGTACTTAAATATTACAATTCCACCAAGAAATTTCAATAATTACACTAAACACGAGAAATATGAATATAAAAACGAAAGCAGAAGCTTCAACTCCTCAGAATGCATCACCTGGATTCGTGTTCTCTTGAGACGCACCCTGTTCTTCAAACTCTTCTTCTCCCTCTGAGATGACTTCCTCCAAGAACTCCTCCTCACCTGTGGCACGAATGCCATGAGCCAAGGCCCAAAAGCAAAACACTCTAACCTTCTAACTAATCTCACAGCACAAAATTCACCGCAACACATACCATATAACACCCAGTATAGTTTATAGTCAAGGAGGCAGACAAATTTATGACAGAAAGCAGATAAGTCAATAAACATGCGTGTATAAAATGCAGATGCCCAACCCAACATGCACCCAGATAAGAACAAGAATTCCACGCCGAGAATCACCAGATTAGACTTAATGGGACTTTGATCGCCAAACCTATCCTTGCCTCATTACGAATAGTAGCCACATCGCCGGGCGTCATGCCACAGCTGTTTTACTTAATGGCAATGGCGTGGGGGTGGACAACAAAATAATCATCCACCCTTATTCCAGGCCATCCAAAACAATCATCCACCCATATTCCAGGCCATCCAAAATAATCATACGCCACAATCCCACCTTAAGCACAAGGATGCTTGTTTGGCATCAACCCAAAGTTTAAAATATTTCAAGAGGCATTCACCTTATACAAAGTACCAAGATGAGGGATTTAGGACAGCCATAATTGGGCTCTCTCCGACTTACCACCGCAGTGGAATTAGGTCAACTAAATTAGGCTTTCTCCGACTTACCCAATGTCTAAGTTATCGAAACCAGAATACTAGCGACGGACCCATGGTGCCCAACCATATTTATAAACCATTTTTGTAACACCGGGGACGCACCCAGGGTGTACAAACCAAAATTATTTTCAACACCGGGGATGCACCCAGGGTGTACAAGCCAAAATCATTTCCAACACCGGGGACGCACCCAGGGTGTAAAAACAAAAGTATTTTCAAAAATGGCAACCAGGGACGCCTTAGACTTAGAACCAAGAAGAATATTCTCAACATAGCCCATCCCAACAACGGTTTGCACAGATGGACTCCAATATGTTAGGATATAAATGACAATGCTCATAATGTGTAATATGAATCTCAAGTGTGACTATTTATAGCATGACGTCAACTAGCATGGCAAGATTCATGGTATAACGCGCAAAACATAAAGTACAAGTATATGAAACACAAACTACAATTCTCAAAATATGATTCAAATATGATAACATGGGTTCTAAATCTTCATACATTCACCTAGAAACATTAATCAACTAATTCAAATAAGTCATCATACAAAAATTCGGGTCTCATAGCAAAGGGAGCTAGAATCACACTTAGCAACTTTTAAGGCTAAAACCAAGTATTAAATTAAAAGCACCGACAAGGTTTTGGGGTATCTAGACTTATAATCAAGCTATGATTTTTAGACACCATTTAGATAAAAATCTATCCTACAACTCTCATGTTTAACACCAAGACCAAATCCTAAGGCAAATGGGTGAACATTTCATATTAAGTAAAAATGGTTCAGCACCTTCTCCAGATTTTACCCAAAATTATGCTTCTGTTGCCTCCTGGTTTTTGGGTGTCAAATAAAGTCCAAAAGAGCCCATTTTTTTGTATGTTCTATTTTAACAAGTTCCCTACACGTTTCACGTTTAGAGCTAAGGGTAGTTATTTGAAACAAGTTAGACTTTTTGGCCATTTTAAAAAGTAGGTTCTGTCAGCCGCCAAAACTCAGCATAGCTGGTTTTGGACAGAGGGTTTGAAACGGTTTTGGGATATCATCCCGAGGATTTAAGGTCTGATTTTTGGGCAGAACATACTTCAATATGTTAGCTACAAAATTCATTTATACCACTTCTGTAATAGATCACTAAAAATATGGGTTTGGGCCATATAAAAATATGTGACAGAATGTTCCTCGAGGGCTGAAAACCAACAGAACCTTTCAGAGGGGTTTTGACCTATCAAACCTCAATATTGTGTTCTATTTTTTGGTTTGTACATAGATATACATGTTTTCTAAAACTTTCATGTTTTGACCAAAGTTCGGATCACACTCTAAACTAGGGTTCTCAAATCAGTACAGTTGGCTGGTCAGAAAATGACACACTTTGGTAAAATTGCCATATCTTGAGTTCTAGTTATGAAAATGAGTTGAAACAAATTTTTGATGAAAGATACCACACCAATATAACTCTGGACATAAAAATCATACTTACATCAATTTTTTATATTGAGTTATGGTATTTCAAATCTCAGGGCAGAAACATCAAAGTCCTTAAAAATCAAGCCTCTTAGGGTTTAGGTCTTCTACTCATGCCATGTCAAGTTTTTGTTCCATTTCTTTGCATGCATGTGTTTTACACTTTAATATCAAGGCTCCATCACACTTATATGTCATCAAACTCAAAGACAACAACATACAACAACATCTCATATCATCCAAAAACTCAACAGCCCCTAATTCTTAACTACAACGCCTTTTCGGTTCGATTTCGGTTCTTGATTTTTAGAATGTTTAAAGGGATGGGTCGAGGGATATTTTAAGAGATGTTAGATATAAGGTTTAAAGGTTTTACTTACATGTTTGGGAGATCAAAAAATGGTGAAAAACTTAGTAGGACTTGGCTTTTGAAACCATGGTCTCCAAAGACCCCTTTCTTGGATCCCTCCATCTTCTTCTTCTTCTATCTTCTCTCAAACCTCCATGGACCCTCAAGAACACTTAAGATCTGGTATCTCTCCCTCTGTCTCCGCCAAAATATTCAAGGGGAAGAAGGTGTTTGGCCTTAGTTTAAATAGAGGTACTAGGGAACAAGGTAATTAACACTTTTGTACTTTCTCTTTTTTCACATGGATCATTTAATATAGTTCAAGTTGTTAGGGGACAAAATCAGGCTTTTGGGAAGCTAAACACAGCTAGGGATCAGTTTGGGGGGGACAAAATCTGATCCACCATCAATCAAGGGATTTTTCTTGGTTGGCGTGCCCCTATTGTGCAAGAAAATACATTAAAAGTTAATTTGATGTATCTTTTTGGTGTCTTTTCCTACCGAGATTTATTATTTTGATATATTTATGAGAAATATAGTATTTTCATGTATTATCATAGTTTTCATAGCAATTGATTAAATAAATTTAGTCTTTTAAGTCACATTAAGCTGTTTTGGCAATATAGGACTTTTTGACTTATTTTGTTGTGTATGAACTTCAATAATAATTTGTTTACTTTTGTGGACTTATATCACTATATTATTAGGTATATTACTTTTTCAACAAGTATGGGATCATCATAGTACTTCATTTAATACATTTCTCATCATTTAAAGCTAAAAAGAAGCAAAAAAGTCACTTTTTGGCACATCCCCCAAGGTGGTCGGCCACTAAGGGGAATTTTTGGTTATTTTGTCTTTTATCACTTAATTGTACTTAAATTCTTGATTTAGGATATTCATATATCAAAATTTGAGTTTTTAAGACTTTTTGATGTACTATGGGCAAAATGGTCATTTTACCCTATTTATGAGATTTTTTATTTCTAATTCATTATTTTATGATAATTACTTCATTTAGAATGTTAGGAGATTCTCCGGGTACAAGGGTTTTATTGCCTGAGTTTTGGACCTTTTTAGGGATTTCGGGCCGTACCTATGATTTTTTATTTGAGTTAGGTTTTTGAATCTCTTCCGTATTCTATGATCTCGTGGACTATCCGTCACAAATACTAGGATTTGGGATGAGTATTTACATGGGTCGTTATCAATAGGGTTGTTACAACTAGAGTCTGTATCGGGTCGTTACACATCCAAACTTTGGCCAAAATATAAAAGTTGTAGATAACATATATATCTACCTACCCACCAAAAAGGAGCATAAAATATTGGGTTTGGATAGGTCATAGCCCCTTTAAAATTCTCTATTGAGTTTTAGCCCTCAAAGAACACTTTTGTCACATGTTTTTGTGTAACCCAAAATCCCGATTTTTAGTGACCTGATCCAAAAATGGTCTACATAAATATTGCATCTAACTTATTGAAATACTTGCTGTCCAAAACCCAGACCTAGAAGCCTCGGGATGATACCCCAAAATCATTTTAAACTCTCTGTCCAAAATTGGCTCTGCTAAGTTTTGTGGCTGACAGAACCTATTTTCTAAAATGGACAAAAACTTTAACTTGTTCCAAATAACTACACTTAGCACTAGACATGAAACTTTTAGGGGACATGTTTAGCACTAAACATGGTCTACATAAACTTTAACTTGTTCTAAAAATGGGCTCATTTGGACTTGTTTTGATACCCCTAAATCGAGACCAACAGAGTAATATTATTGGTAAAATCTTGAGAAAAGTGCTGAACCGTTTTTACTTAGAATGTTTTGTTCACCCATTTTCTTGAGGTTTTGGCCTTAGTATTTTCAAGTGAATGAATGATGATTTAGAACTCATGCTATCAAGTTTGAATCATATCTTGAGAATTGTAACTTGTGCTTCACATACTTGTACCTTATGCTTTGCGAGTTGTATTATGGACCTTGCCATACTAGTTGATGCCATGTTATAGATTGTTACACTTGAGATCAATGTACACATTATGAGCATTATCACTTACATTCTAGCATATTAGAGTCCATCTGTCTAAACTGTTGTTAGAATGGGCTGTATTGAAATTGTCTTTCTTGATTCTAAGTCTAGGGCGTCCCTGGTTACCGTTTTTAAAAATATTTTGGGATGAATTCCCTTTGTACACCTTGGGCGTGTCTCCAGTGTTACAAAATTTGGTTTATACACCCTGGGCGTATCCCCGGTGTTTGAAATGGTTTATGGATATTGTTGGGCACCATGGGTTTGTCGCTTGCATTCTGGTTTTGATGGCTTGGACTTTTGAGTTGACACCGGCAAAGGCATCACAAGTCTTAAGGTGGGATAAACTGCTTATTATATATTTAATATGACTGATTGATTGAATATTGAATTTGTTAGCCTGGAGGATGGCATGATTATTGAATTTTGTTGGCCTAGAGTGTAGCGCGGACCCCATGCCATTGCCATTGTCACGTTGCGAATAGTAAATGCTTCGCCGGGCTTCATGCCACAATGCCCAACCCAATATGCACATAGATTATAATAGGGATTCCACACTAGGAATCCCTATTATACGGCATCTCATATATGCATGTTTATTGACTTGTCTGCTATCCTATCATAAATTTGTCTGTCTCCTTGACTATAAATTGTACTGGGTGTTATATGGTATGCGTTGTGGTGAATTTTATGTCGTGAGATTAGTTAAAAGGTTAGAGTGTTTTGCTTCTGGGCCTTGGCTCATAGCATTCGTGCCACAAGTGAGGAGGAATTTTTAGAGAAAGTCATCCCAGAGGGAGAAGGGAGTTTGAAGAACAAGGTGAGTTCTAAGAGCACGTGGATCCCGCTGATGCATTCTGAGGAGTTGAGACCTTTGCTTTTGTTCTTACATTCAGCTCTCCCGTGCTTAGTGTAATTTTAGAAATTTCATGGTAGAACTGTAATAGTTATGTACTTTTAAACGGTTCAAAACTCCTTTATGATGTAATAACTATCGTATATAAATATGAATGTATGGCTAGTATATGCCTATATTTATATTTATATACGTCCCGACGTACCCAGAGGACGGGATGTCACACAAGTGCTATCACTGTAACCAGTTTGGGCATTGAAAAAAGCAGTGTCCGATTTTTCTCAGTAAGCAGAACAAACCAAGTAATTTCTATTCACTAGTGGTTGAAACATGTTTAGCGGTGTTATTTATCGGTACCTGGTGTCTAGATACGGGAGCCACTAATCTTGTCTACAATTCTTTGCAGGGGTTCTAAGAAACCAGACAGCTCAGTGATGGAGAAATATATCTGCATATAGATAATAATACAAGGGTGGCAACAATTACAGTAGGAGATGTCACTCTCAGCTTTAGTAGTGATAGGATTTTACTTCTAAAAAATTATCTCTATGTACCTTCGATTATAAAAAATTTAATTTCAATTTCTAGTTTAATGAAGGACAAATATATTATTCATTTTAATAACTCTGTGGTTGTTAAGAAAAGTAAACATTTTATTTGTTCTGGTATATTAGTGGATGATCTGTATGTTGTATCTCCTATCTCTCCTATGCTGTAATTAACAGAATTAAATAACACATCTAATTTACCATATAAGAGAGAGTTTTCTTCTTTAATGAACCAAACATTTCTTTGGCACTTACGCTTAGGTCATATTAATCTAAAAAGGATAAATAGACTAGTAGAAGATGGACCTTTGAGTTCATCGAAAGTAAAGGCACTTCTAGTCTGTGAATCCTACTTAGAAGGTAAGATGACCAAGAGGCCCTTTTCGACCAAAGACTATAAAGCTAAAGAACCATTGGAACTAGTTCAATCTGATGTGTGTGGTTCTATGACAATCTGGCCTAGAGGTGGCTTCGAGTACTTCGTCAGTTTCATTGATAACTACTCAAGGTATGGATACATTTACCTGATGCATCATAAGTTTGAATGCTTTGAGAAATTCAAAAAACTTTAACGTGGAGGTGGAGAAGCATCTAGGTAAAAGTATTAAATCACTACAATCCGACCGTGGTGGAGAGTACCTCTTTGGAGACTTTAGGGACTACTTGTCATCAGAAGAAATTATATTCCAGTTGACTGCACCAGGCACTCCACAGTAGAATAATTTAGTAGAAAGAAAGAATATGACTCTTATGGAGATGGTAAGGTCTATGATGAGTTATTCAGGTTTACTCGATTCGTTTTAGGAACTCGCATTAGAGACAGCGGCTTACATTCTAAACTTGGTACTTTCTAAGTCAGTACATTCAACTCCAACAGAATTATGGACCGGGCGTAAGCCTAGTCTGAAACATTTTCAGATTTAAGGGTGTCCAACACATGTGCTGAAAGAGAATGCGGGTAAGTAGGAACCGAGGACAAAAGTTTGTATCTTTGTGGGGTATCCCAAGAAAATGAAGGGTGGTTTATTTTATAATTCTAAGGATCAGAAGGTCATTATTAGTATCAATGCTCGATTCTTGGAAGAGAATTATATTATAGACCACTGGCTCAATAGTAAAATTATTCTGGAAGAAATGAGAGAAAATACCAGTAAAACGGAAGAAAAATCACAAGTCACTGATATCCCATTGCCTTGTCGTAGTGGGAGAATTATCAGGACATGTGCAAATAATGAATAGGGTGTTAGTGCACAGAGTTCAGATTCTGCACAACGTGTTACTGCTAGTACACAGGCACAGGTATTATCTCGTCGTAGAGGGAGGGTTTTTTATCATCCTAATCGGTATATGTTCTTGGAAGAGTCTTTTGACAAGATCTCGACAGAACTAGAAATCAAACCCTGTAACTACAATGAAACACTTCAGGAAAAAGATGCAAAATCTTTGGCAAAAGGTTATGAATTCAGAGATTAAATTTATGTGTTCCAATCAGGTCTGGAAACTTGTAGAATCACCTGAAAGGATAACATCCATTGGATGCAAGTGAATCTACAAGAGGAAGAAAGGAGCAGATGGGAAGGTTGAAACCTTTAAAGCTAGGTTTATTGCAAAAATGGTTCACTCAGAAAGAGGGGATCGATTATGAGAAAACCTTTTTACCGGTAGCCACGCTTAAGTCTATTCTGATTCTCTTACCATTGCTGCTCATTTCGATTATGAAATCTGGGAAATAGATGCCAAGATAGCTTTCCTTAATAGAAATCTTGATGAATGTATCTATATGGTACAACCAGATGGTTTCATAGTGAAGGGCCAGGAGCACATATTGTGTAAGCTTAAGAGATCCATTTATGAGCTTAAGCAGTCATCAAGGTCTTAGAATACTTGATTTGATCAAGCCATAAAGTCTTATACTTTTGATCAAACTCCAGATAAGTTCTGTGTGTACAAGAAGCATGACAGAAGGTGGTGATTTTTTTAGTACTTTATGTAGATGATATCTTGCTCATCGAAAATGATGTGGGGGCATTATCTACGGTAAAAGTATGGTTATTTAGATAGTTCGATATGAAGAACTTGAGAAAATCTAGTCACATCCTAGGGATTAAGCTTGTGCGAGATCAAAAACAAAGGATGTTGGGCTTATTACAAGCAAAGTATATTGATGATATCCTTACTCGTTTTAGCATGTAGAATTTCAAGAAAGGGTTTCTCCCCTTCAGGTATGGAATCACTCTATCCAAGAATCAATGTCCTAAAACACCTGATGAGATAGAGAAGATGAAGGCAGTTCCTTATACTTCGGCAGTAGAAAGCCTAATTTATTCTATGCTTTGCACTAGAAATAATAATGTTGTCTATTATTCCGTCTCTTTATGCTAGTACACTTTATGTGTATTAACGGAATATATTGAGATAATTAATTTTATACTGACTATATAAATTAATCCGCACTCCAAGGTTATTATGAGAGTGCTTATGCTCTTAATCTTGAAATAATTAATTATTTGCATATATTTAATACTCTTTTTGATTCATTAGAGGGTGCGATCTTATATAGGTCTATATTCCCAGTAAGTTAGATAGCGGTATTATTTATTTGATAAATATTAATTATTAACGGAATCCACGTCTTGAATGATCGGGATTGACGATACCCCTCGAGGAAGCTTATAAGTTTTGACCAGGCCAAACCTTGCAGGTGGATTTGATTATCTGGCGGTCAAATAAGTTAAGCGGAAGAGGTTTAAGAAATTTAAAGATGCCGATTAAATTAAATTGTCAGTAATTAAATTTAATTGGCGGGTATCAAGAATTTTAACTTGGAGAGATGAGTTAGTATTTAATAACAGGAACTCAATGCAAGATGGTCTTGAGATTATAGCTTAGAGTGCAGTTACAGTTCTTTAGTGATGTGTCACGCCCCGACATCCGAGTCACGTGAAAGCCCACCAAAACACCCATTTATGAAAGTAGGTTTTACAGTTGATAATCAAAATGTACAACATTTGAATAAAATTCCCATAGTTCAACTCTCATAAAACTGTAAATCATGCAATCTCATACATGAATAATAGTATCGCCTCAAGGCGTACAAAACCAGCCATCATAGGCATTAATGTAAAAGTACATGTACAAAAATAAGAAAAACTACAGTAAGTCTTCCAACACCTCTGCAACTAGGTCAACTCATCATGATCACCTGAAAATATTTTTTAAAAAATTTCACGCCGTGAGCTGAAGCCCAATGGAATATAGACAGTAAAACTGTAAAGTAAGCTATGTAATCTCACACACATAGGCTCAACCATGGGAGCTAAAAAAGTTTTTCCATCAAAAACCAACAGTTTTCCATCAAGCCGCCACGGGCCTCAAAAATAATTTTATCTCATAAAACCCATGTTTTCCATCCTTCAAACTATGCATATCATCCAAACAGATATCATGCCACAATTAAGAAGAAAGTTGTAAACAAACAGTAAGCTCAACTCGGGCCATACGCAACCGAGGAGAAAAGATATAAATAAAATCCTATGTACCGACTCTGCCCTATAGACAAAGGTAACAACTATAGACTCTCATCCATTACCCTTAACCCACAAGCTTGGTAATGACGAACTCTAAACAGAGTCACAACAAC
>JAUMHN010413942.1:0-14042 GCA_032360265.1 Heliamphora ciliata
AAAACCTGAATTCGATCTGTTCGACCTAGCCAAGACCAGCTACTATAACGATGTATTACAATCGTACCAATGGAATGTCCGAGTCCATTGCGATTGTGAGCCTACCTGTATAATCTGTCAGAACCTTTAACCCGATCTTCCGTGCAGCATGCACCGAGTCAAATACTGGACAAAATATACGGACTATGCATTCATACATCACAAATATAAATATGAAACCATAAATGAAAAATCATCTCAAATGTTTCTCATTATTATGCCAGGGATCTAGAATAAAATACATAAAAAGCATGACTTTTCAGGACACATTCCCAACAAAAACAACAAAGATACATCAAAAAAAAAAGTCTCAAACCCCTTTGTCCAATCGAAATCAACCCAAAAGCAATTTTGAACCGAAATCCAACTTTTTGAAACATAAACCAACTTTTCATGTATTTTTAAACGATAAAAACATATATAATTGCGCGTAGCACCCTTTAAAGACCAAATGTCTAAGATCCTACCTCGTTGAGTTAAAAACTTGACGCCTCGAACTCCGTAAAAAATGAATTTCGTCGAAATAAAATTTCATCCCGATGAACGCGTAGCCCTCAGTGCCGATAGTAAGAATCCGCTATCCGATCGCCAAAAACAAAAACCTGAGCCCCAAGAAAACTAGAGAGAAGGAAAAGATTTCTGTTTTAAAAAGAAAACTTAGCCTCTAAACTTTCCAAAAGAAAATATCTCCATCAAAATATCTAAGGCTAAATATTTATAGGCCATGAAAATATCTTCTTTTTTTTTTAAAACCTCACATCATAACTCCCAAAGGTCCCGGTATCCAACCCAACATGCATTTCTAAGATCGAACATGCATAAAACGCATATAAACATGCTATTGTAAAAACAATAAACATCACATCAAAATGTTACAAAAATTAGAAAGGGTCAGGGTCTCACACTGGTCGTGGCTCGCGTTATGTCTCTTCTCCTTGTTCAAGCTTCTGTTGCTTCTGATGAAGCTAATTCCCTTTTTTTTTTTTTTTCAATGATTTCTCATCATCTCTTTTTAGCAAATTATTTGCTTTCCCTTCTTTAGCGTTTTCGTTTTTTTTTTTTGTGAAATTGGGTGAGGTTCTTGCATATGATAATATGAGACTATATGAACGTATACTCATTCTACTATGTTATGATATTATCACTTTCATCACAAGTTGTCTTTATTATTTTAATATATTCTCATTTGTTATCGCAAATTGTCTTATCCAGTTAACATATTTACATTTTCATATAATGTGTATTAAAAAATGTTATCATATTCTCTCAAGTTATCCGCATTGCCATTCACATAACATCAAGAAAAGGCATTTTATCAATCATATAATTCATATGCAAAAAGAAATATTCACATTTCTATAAAATAAATTCTCTTGTCAACTAACAAAGAATTCATTTTTTGCAAAAAAAAAAAAAAAACATCGCGCATAAATAACCAATAATTATGATACCGAAAAAAATAGATTTTCTGTCTAAATTTTATAATTACACTTTCACTCTTCACCCACATATAATCATTCATCCCCATTTCCATACTCTATAGTCATGCTTATTGCAGCTGTTCATGGACAGCAGTTGGAGAATGTACAAAAGAATCATATTCTATTGTTTATGATTAGTTTCCATAGCCTGCAGTAATATGCCAATCATTCCATTTATCCTCCCAAAATGATCCTTGACATTGACAACGTAGCATTCCATAATAAGTTGCCAATCATTGATCATTACATATATTTCATTTTGAATTAAAATGAATGAGCAAATCTTCTTGATATTACTAACCTGAATATGTAACATTCCATTTATAAGGTGCCATTTATTGAATGAGTAAAAAATTTATTAAAAATATTTTGAGGGTAAAAAAGTCCTAGATAATATTAAAGGTCCTCGTGGGATAAGAGTTCGTTGTTTAGAATCTATCCTTAAATAAGTTGTCAAAATAATACCCTAGACTAATTAACTCTTTATTTAAATGCGTGGATACTTTTATTTCAATTTATTTATTCTATTATATTTTAATTAATTCTGGTTAATTCGAAATTATTTTTTGTAATGAAAAAATAAAATAAATTTTTCTTTAATTAAAATTAATTTTTTTTTTAAAAAAAATTGAATTTTATTTTGTTACATTAAAACACGTTTAAAATGATTTTTTTTTAACAAAAAAATCGAATATCTTGAAAAAACATGACCGTTAATTTCGAATTTCTTAAATTAATTAAAAAGAGTTTAGTTTTACAAAAAAATCGAAATATTTGTAATGAGAAAATTAAATTAAATTCTTGGTTTTTATTTAAAATTAATGTTTTGGAAATAAATTGAATTTGTGAATTTTATTTATTATACATAAAAACACATAAAGATGATTTCAAAACTGGAATCATTTGTAATGTGCGGTTTTGAAAATTATAAATTTATTTTTATTAAATATATTTTATAATTCTCAAAAATATTTTAAAAACTAAGTGGATGAGAAAATTTATTTACAGATAAATTCTGCAGTCTCCATCATTAGTTCGCCGGTGATGTAATTAATTTTGCGTATTGGCATTAGAGCCTTCCTTCCTATCGGATAAAATTAATTACAGGATCACTAGTACGATCCTTTTTTAGAGAAAATTTTGAGTAATTGTTAGGATGAATCACTTTTTCATCTAAAGAGTTCATTGTGAAGCGATTGATTCAGGATTAAGTGATGATTTACGCTTAACTGTAAATAATAGTATTCTCTCCATCTGAGTCACTGCTATTATTTATTAGACCGAAGCTACGTCAGTTATTTAATTTTTACTTGCCAAGATTTATTGCTTAGATAGTAAAATTAATTAAAATTAGTATGTCTAGACAAATGATGAATAGTAGACGTCATTTCCATCGAGGCATGCTATTCACGATGTACTAGACTGCTTGCAATTTTTTTTTTAAATAGTAGAGGGAACCGATTTTAAAATAAAATTTTAAAATTTTGCTCATCATAATTAATAATTTTTAATTATGTAATTCTCATAATTAAAATGACTTTTAATTCACTCACAACTATACTCAAAGAAAACAAACTTATTGGTCCTAATTTTATTGACTGAAAAAGAAATCTGGCTATTATTTTAACGGCCGAGAGTGTTCTTAAAAAATTAAAAAATGTGTTTGTTTCTAAAAAAAGGTTCTTCCTCTAAGCCAAAACGCAAGAGAAGAAAAAAGATTAAAAACAGGGTGGCACGATTTCCAAAGTAGTTAGCGGGTCACAGTCTGGTGTGAAAAAACCAAAAGACGAATGTTTTCTATGTAACCAAACACGGCATGAAAATAAGTAATGTCTAGTTTATCTTGGCAAACAAAACAATAAAGGTAATTTCTGTTCACTAGTTGTGAAAACATATTTAGCGGTATTATTTAATGATACTAGTGTATAGATGTGGGAGCCACAAATTATGTCTGCAATTCATTGTAGCGGTTCTATAAAATTCGACAACTTAGTGATGGGGATATTTAACTACACATGGGTAATAGTACAAAAATGGCAGCAGTTGAAATAGGAGATATCACTCTTAATTTTAGTAGAGCTCAGATTTCAATGTTGAGAGATTGTCCTTATGTACCTTCCATTTGAAAAAATTTAATTTCTATTTCTAAACTGGTTAAAGAAAAATATTGGTTTATTTTAATAAATCTGTGGTTATTAAGAATAATAAACGATTTATCTGTTCTGGTACATTGCTGGATGATATTTATGTTATTGCTCTAATCACTCCTACACTTCAACTCAATGAATTGAATAATACATATAATTCACCATTTAAGAAAAAAGAACCTTGTTCAATGAACCAAGTATATCTTTGGCACTTATGCTTAGGACATATTAATCTGAAAAGTATAAATAAATTGGTTAAAGATGGACTTTTGAGTTCATTAGAAGTAGAGTCACTTCCAGTTTATGAATTTTACTTAGGGGATAAAATGACCAAAAGGCCATTTTTTGCTAAAGCTATAGAGCTAAATAACCGTTGAAACTAGTTCACTCTGACTTATGTAGACCTATGACTATCTGGGCTAGTGGAGATTTTGAGTTTTTTATCACATTTATTGATGATTACTCAAGGTATGGATACATTTATTTGATGCACTATAAGTTTAAATACTTTGAGAAATTTAAAGTATTTTTAAGGCAAAAGCGGAGAAGTGTCTAAGGAAATGTATCAATACACTTTGGTCTAATCGTGATGGCGAGTATCTCATTGGAGAGTTTATGAATTATTTTTCAAATGAGAGGACTATATCCCAATTGACTGCACCGGGCACTTCACAACAGAATGGTGTAGCAGAAAGAATGAATAAGACTCTTATGGAGGTGGTGAGGTCAATGATGAGTTATTCAGACTTACCCGATTTGTTTTGGGAATTTACATTAGAGACAACAGCTTATATTCTGAACTTGGTACCTTCTAAATCAGTACATTCTACTCTCATAGAATTATGAATCGGGCATAAGTCTAGTCTAAGACATATTCAAATTTAGGGGTGTCCAGCACACATGCTAAAGGGAACACAGATAAGTTGAAACCGAGAATGAAAATCTGTTTCTTTGTTGGATATCCTAGGAGAACGAACGTTGGTTCATTTTATATTCCTAAGAATCTAAAGGCCATTGTTAGTGTCAATGCCTGATTCTTTGGAGAGGATTTTGTAATGGACCACAAGCCCAATAGTAGAAATACTCTAGAAGAGCTGAGAAAAAATACTAGTAGTACGGTAGAAGCACCACAGAATATTTGAGAATGTACAAAGAGGTGATGTTGTGATCAAGATTGCATCAGTAGACAACCTTACGAATCCTTTTATAAAGAGCGTACTAGCTAAGACTTTTGATAATCATATAGAGGGCATAGGAGTCAGGTGTATGGCAGCATGGCTTTGAGTATAAGTGAAAAATTGTTAGGGTTGTATACTAAAAATCATAATTTTAGATTTTAGTATTTAATTTTATATTTTAATAAAATTAATTTTTCAATTTATGAGAATCTTATTGAGCAATGTATACGTTTGATAAAGACCTAATAATGCATATTTTTACCTATTAACATTCATTTTATTCCACTCTTTTGTTAATAATTCATGCTTGTATAATTAATTTTGTGCTAATACACATTTTTTTATTGCATGAATTAAATTAGAGATTTAGAGGTAATATTTAGGATCTCAGAGAGCATTCGGAAAGTAATAGGCTTCAACATGTGAGTATGACTTCGACACGAGGATAAAAGCCCCAAAGTTTGATTCTAAGTGTTAAGGTTGGTATATTTAAAATCATGTTTTTAGTATTTAATTTTATTAATTTTTTATTTTATGATAATCTTTATGAGCAATGTATGTGTTTCATTTTTTAAATGTTATACATGGATATTCGATATTCTGTATAGTATTTAATCTAATGTGTAGAGTACGGTTTGTACACAAAAAATTAAATTTTAGTTTCTTACAGAACATAAGTTTTATGTTCACAGTTTAGATGAAAATTATTATACCATCGGTATGACTGTAGTACAGAGTTTCAGTGGGCTTGTCTTAGTTATGGAGAACAGATAATAGCGTCGTCTATTGTTCCGACTCTCTGTGATACTACACTTTGTGTGTATTGAACAGGACATTTGGGGTAATTAATTTTATACTAACTATATAAATTAATTCACACTCCAAGATTATTATGAGTAGTGCTTATGCACTTAATCCTGAAATAATTATTGATTTGCATTTATTTAATATTCGTTATTTTGATTCATTAGAGTGTGCGATCTTATTTGGATGGTGATATTCCCAGTGAGTTGGATAGCGATATTATTTATATGGTGATATTAATTATTGACGAAATTCACGTCCTGAAAGATCGAAATTGACGATACCTCCTTAAGGAAGCTTATAAGTTTTGATCGAGCTAAACTCTGTAGGTAGATTTGATTATCCGACGGTCAAATAAGTTAAGCGGAAGGGCATAAGGAATATCAAGATACCGATTAAATTAAATTGTCAGTAATTAAATTTAATTCACGAGTACCGAGAATCTTAACGTGGAGAGAAATGGTAAACATTTAATAACAAGAGCTCAATGCAAGATAGTCTTGAGAATATAGGTCAGAGTGCAATTATAGTTCTTTAGTGATGTAAACTTTAATTTAGTGTTTTATGAAAATTGAAGAAACAGCTACTGATTTTCCATAATTGTAAATACCGCTATGAGGTTTGCTTAATTGCAAAAATCACTGATACGTGTCTGTATTCCATTGCAGTCTTACTCATAATTACTCCGCAGGTTTCTACTGTAACCCTATAAATATGCAGGTAGGCTGAACCGGTTTCATAATTTGTTTTTAAGACTAAATCTGTCCAGGTTCTGCCGGTATGAGTTCTCGGAGGATTATAACCCACACTATGTACGGGAATCGCATAAAAAAATACAGTAGAAGATCTAACTGGAGCTTCAACTTAGATTCAAATCATAGTTAAAGTTTCGACTGGTAAAAAAGTATTCTTCTAAATTAATTTCAGATGCACGAATTTTATTTTGATCGCTCATTATCAAAAGTTTTATCAGGAGCCCGTTTTAGCATTTGTCCGTGCAGTTAATTTTTTCAGATAATCGTTTGTAAAAATAAAGATCTTGATAGTTTTACCTTCAACAATTGGTATCAAAATCGTTTTATTTTTGTTTTCGATTATCGAGGCCGGGTAGTTTTAGAACGGTTGCTAACTTTGTCTTGCAAGCGTTCTAATCCCAGTTTTATGATCGTTATTTATTTTTCATGTTTGATTGAATAGTGTGAATGAAAATTATTTTTTTTAATTACGGGGGTCGACCGTGATAAATCGAATATGAGCTTTCGGGACATAGGATCGATATAATAGCTAGTTTTTATTTTTAAAATATCTATTTAGAGTATTTAAGAACAGGTTAAACATATCTAAGAACACGAAAAATGGAGGCGGAACTGACGGTGGTTTGGGTTTTTACGGGCTACGGATCACGGTAAGTTTTTAATAGTTTTTAAATGGTTTTTTTTCGTGAGTTTTTATACAATAGTTATGAATAAAAAATAACATAAAAAATAAGTCAAAATACTACTTTTCAAAAAAAAAAATTGAGCCATTTTTAAATATGATTTTTTAGATAGTTTTTTGAACATAAAATAATAGTAAAACATACCTTAAAATACTGTCAAAATTAGGGAAAAAAAATTTGGCCAAAATCACAACCCAAACAGGCAACAAACAAGCCTACGGCAATAGTAGCTTTCAGGCAATTTTTTGGACTATTTTTGAGCAAATTTTTTGACAGAATAATTCTACTTTTCAACGATATAAAGTACGTCAAAAACGAATTTCAGAAAGAGGTCGAAAAAGCCTCAAGAAGTTAGTAGTCTTAGCAGCGACGCACAAGAGCGGCGGCAGTCTATTCCAGGAGGTTTTCTGGAATTGTTTAGAGCTGTTTTCGAGCAAATTGTTTCATAGAAAAATAGTACTTTTTGAGAGCTTTCTCTTAGTAAGAAGTACGTCAAAAATGGAGTTCGAAAAGCCTCGAGAAGTTGGCAGCGCAGTCCTGTTGCGGCCAGCAGCATCTTTTCTGGTGCGAGCAAATTTTTTGACCATTTTTTGGGCAATTTTCCAGCATATTTTTTGATAAAAAAATCTTATATTTCAAGATCTTTCCAACGGTATAAAGCTCGTCGAAAACGGAGCTCGGATGAGACAGTAAGAGCCGCCTGAAGGCGGCGACTGGTGTCGACGGCGGTAGCTAGTGGTGGGCCGGCGGTTTTTCTCTCCCAGGGCTATTTTGTGTTGATTTTCTTATATATACGGGACTAATTTGATATATATTGATATATCAGATAGTATCAGGGAAGTCTAATACAATCAGGACACAAGAATCAAAGATAAAAGATGATTATTTCAGCTTATCCTATTCGAAAAATTAAAACGCTTCGGCGTTTCCTTAAGTCATAAAACCGGGATATATGCAACGTGTTTACATATATATTAACTCCGTGGACGATTAGATATCTATTTTATTTATCATGTTAATTTAATTAATTCAAAATTTTAATTTTAATTTAAATATTTTGTAATAGAAAATAAAATTAAAATTTTTAATTAGTAAATTTTAATTAAATAAAAAAATTAGATATTTTATTTTTTATAAAATATCATGTTCAAGATGATTTTTTTAAAAAAATTGAATATCTTAGAGAAACGTAAAAATTAATTTTGAATTTTGAATTAATTAAATAGAAACATGTTTAATCGAAATAAATTATTATTTTATAAAAAATGTAGGACGAAAAAATAAAATAAATAAATGCCTTTAATCACTACCTTAGCTAAAAAGCTGAAGGAAAAACTGTGCATATATTAAATTTTATTTGTTGCGTATTTATATACAAAAAAATAGTTTGATAAATCAGAATCTTTAGAATCGTGCACACGGAAAGTTGTTTGATTCTTTCAGATCGTGTAGTTTCGAAATTAATAAATTTATTTTATTTAAACAAATTTTTATAACTCTCAAAAATATTTTAAAAATCTAAGTGGGAGAAGGAATTTATTCACAGATAAATTTCGTAATCTCATCACCAATTTGTAGGCGATGTTATTAAATCCTGCGTGTTAGCAGTAAGGCCTTCCTCCCCATCAGATAGATTAATTGTGGTATCGCCAGTACAAACCTCCTTTATGGATACTAGATAATTGTTAATATGGATCACTTCTCCATCTGAAGGGTTCATTGCAAAGCGATTGATTTGAGATTAGGTGATGGTTAACACTTAGCTGTATATAATAGTATCTTCTCCATCTGAGTCACTACTATTATATGCTGGACCAAAATTATGCCAGCTATTTAATTTTACTTGGCAGAGTCAGCTGCCTACATAGTAAAATTAATTGGGATTGGCCTGTCTGGACAAACGATGGATAGTAGATGTCCTCCCATTGAGACATGCTATTCACAGGAGACTAGGTTGCTGGCGAATTAATTTTAAAATAATAGAGGGAACCAAATTAAAATGAATTCAAAATTTTTCTCATCATAATTAATGGTTTTTTTAATTATGTGATTCTCATGATTAAAATGACTTTCAACCCACTCGCTTTAATACTCAAAGAAAACAAACTTACGGAATTAAATTTTGTTAACTGAAAAAGTAACTTGGATATGGCTTTAATTACCAATGGTATTCCTTCAATACCAGAAAATGTGTCTGTTTCAGAAAAAGGTTCTTCCTATGGGTCGAACGATATGAAGAAGAAAAAGGTTCAAAAATAGGGATACACTATTTCTAGGGTTGCTAGTTGGCCACAGACTGGTGTGACAAAATCGAAAGGCAGAAGTTTTTACTATAACCAGACACGGCACTAGAAAAAGTTATGTCTGGTATTTCTCAGAAGGCAGAACAAACATAGTAATTTATGTTCACTAGTTGTGAAAACATGTTTAGCGGTGTAATCTACCGGTACTTGGTGTGTAGATACGAGAGCCACTAATCATGTCTACAATTCATTACAAAGGTTCTAGAAAACCCAACAACTTAGTGATGGGGAGATTTACCTGCATATGGGCTCTAATACAAAGGTAGCAGTAGTTGCATAGGCCATGTCACTCTCAGTTTTGGTAGAGATTGAATTTTAATATTGAGAAATTATCTTTATGTACCTACCATTAGAAGGAACTTAGTTTCCATTTTTGGATTGATAAAGATAGATATTTAGTTTATTTTAACAACTCTGTAATTATTAAGAAAAATAAACAAGTTATCTATTCTAGTACATTTGTGGATAATATTAATATTATTACTCTAATCTCTCCTACATTGCAACTAACGAAAATGAATAACACATCTAATTTACCATATAAGAGAAAGTTTTCTTCTTTAATGAACCAAATATTTCTTTGGCACTTACGCTTGGGTCATATTAATGTAAAAAGAATAAACAGATTGGTAGTAGATGGACTTTTGAGTTCATTGGAAGTGGAGGCATTTCTAGTCTATGAATCTGGCTTAGAAGGTAAGATGACCAACAGGCCATTTTCGGCTAAAGGTTATAGAGTTAAAGAACCGTTGGAGCAGGTTCATTATGATGTATATGGTCCTATGACAATTTGGACTAGAGGTGGATTTGAGTACTTTATCAGTTTCATTGATGACTACTCATGATATCGATACATTTACCTGATACACCGTGAGTCTAAATATTTTGAGAAATTCAAATAATTTAAGGTAGAGACGGAGAAGCGTCTGGGTAAAAGTATCAAATCACTCCGATCCGACCGTGGTAGGAAATACCTCTTTAGAGAGTTTAAGGACTACTTATCATCAGAGGGGATTACATCCCAGTTGACTGCACCTAACACTCCGAAGCAGAATGGTGTGGTAGAAAGAAAGAATAGGACTCTTATAGAGATGATAAGGTCCTTGATTGGTTATTCAGATTTACCCGATTTGTTTTAGGGAATCGCCTTAGAGACAGAGGCTTACATTCTGAACCTGATACCTTCTAATTCAGTACCTTTCACTCTCATAGAATTATAGACAGGGCGTAAGCTTAGTCTGAAATACATTCGAATTTGGGGGTGTCCAGCACTCGTGTTTAATGGGAACGTATGTAAGTTGAAACCGAGGACAGAAGTCTATTTATTTATGGTCTATCCCAAGTGAACGAAGGGTGGTCTATTTTATATTCCTAAGGATCAGAAAGTCATTGTTAGCACTAATGTTCGATTCTTAAGGGAGGATTATATTATGGATCCCAGGACCAAAAGCAACATTATTTTAGAAGAACTGAGAGAAAATACCAATAGAATGGAAGAAGAAGTCACTGATATTTCATTTTCTCATCGTAGTTGCAAGATTATCGAGACAGGTGCAAATCAAAAACAGGGTGCTGATGCACAGGGTTCTGATTCGGCAAGCGTGTTACTACTAGTACACAAATACAAGTTGTGCCTTGTCGTAGTGGGAGGGTTATTTATCAACCTGATCAGTATATGTTCTTGGAAGAGTCTTTTGACAGAATTCTGACAGAACTAGATACCAAGCCCTGTAACTACAATGAAGCACTTCAAGACAAAGATGCAGATCTTTGATAAAGGGCTATAAATTCAAAGATAGAATCTATGTATTCCAATTAGGTCTGGGAACTTGTAGAACCACCTAAAAGGATAAAATCCATTGGATACAAGTGGATCTACAAGAGAAAGAGAGGAGCAGACAAGAAGGTTGAAACTTTCAAAGCTAGGCTTGTTGCTAAAGTTTTCAGTTAGAAAGAAGGGATCGATTATGAAGAAACCTTTTTACCGGTATCCATGCTTAATTCTATCCAAAATCTCTTATCCATTGCTGCACATTTCGACTATGAAATATGACAAATGAATGTCAAGACTGTTTTTCTTAACGAAAGTCTTGATGAGTGTATTTATATGATACAATTAGATAGATTCTTTGTAAAGAGTCAGGAACACATGTTGTGTAAGTTTAAGAGATCTATTTATGGACTTAAGCAGGCATCGAGATCTTGGAACACTCGGTTTGATCAATCCATTAAGTCTGATGATTTTGATCAAGGTTCGGAGGAGTCCTATGTGTACAAGAAATGTAACGAAAGCGTGGTGATCTTCCTAGTACTTATGTAGATGTTACCTTGCTCATCGAAAATAATGTGGGGGCATTATCTACGATTAAAGTATGGTTATCTAGGCAGTTTGTTATGAAGGACTTGGGAGAGGCCAGTCACAACCTTGGGATCAAGCTTATGCGAGATCAGAAATAAAGGATGTTGGGCTTATCACAATCAAAGTATATCGATGATATCCTTACTCGTTTTAGTATACAAGATTCCAAGAAAAGGTTTCTCCCTTTTAGGCATAGAATCACTCTATCCAAGGATTAGTGTCCTAAGACACCGGATGAGATAGAGAACATGAAGGCAGTTCTTTATGCTTAGGTAGTAGTGTTGGCATAACTAGGTTTTAACCTATTTTGATGATAACAAACTAAAGCTTCTAATTATGCAAATTGAGTGTGTTCACCGGACTTCAATGACACAAGCACAATTGAGAAAGAAAAATATAAGCCATGAAGCATGAAGATTATATTCAAGCGGCTAAGATCCATGGAGCACGAGAAAAACCCAGAAAAAAAGAAAAAGACTTAAAGGACTTGAAGATTTTTTAAGTGTAAATGCACTAAAACCTATGTAAGTTCACATACTATTGGTTATATGTGTAAAAGCTCATAGGAGACCTTAGATAGACTATAGATTTGTTAAATATTTCATGACAAATCATTTTCAAGGTATAAAATATGTTTTAAAATGTTTCAAAAGAAATTCGGCCAAAAATATGGAAATATTATTTGAAGAAAATTGACATACCTTTGGTATTTTGGTGATTAATTTTTGTACAAAATGAATTTTGCTATGGGGTTGAAACCATTGAAAAGTAGACTTCCGGAGCTTCAACTTGAACACAAGAATAACCCTATTCGGAGTTCGAATGAAGGAGTTATGATCGTTTGAAATCGAGAAAATTGAGCAGTCGCAATTCAGTCGACTGAAGACTAAGATCCAGTCGACTGAACCAATCCAGTCGACTGAACCTCCCAATCCAGTCGACCAAGTCACCTATTTTTGAATTTTTGAACTTAACAAGTAGTTCATGTTTTTGGCCTATAAATAGAACCCTTAAGCCTTGAAAAAGGCATAGCAAAGCCCTCCATCATACTCTTTCATATACATCAAGTTTTTTCTCCAAATTCTTCATTTTTATGAGATATTTTTTAGAGAAAACCTTAGAAATACTCCATTGAGCTTTTCACTTGTATATCCTTTAGAGTGAATATTAGTGTGTTTTCTTTGTATTCATTTTGCTCACTGAAGGAGCTGATTCATTGTATAATCCTATTTGGATTTTTTGTTATTCTTGTTGTAACTTGAGAAGGTGATTTTTAAGAGAGGCAACTCCATCAATTGAAGGAAAGAGGGAACTCCGCCAATTGAAGGAGAGAAGGAACTCCGCCAGTAAGGAGAGACTTGAGAAGGAAATGTTCACAAAAGAGACTGTTCCGCCTACTGAAGGAGTGTGTACTTGATGAGGGGACATCCTCAAGAGAGGCTACTCCACCTATTTGAAGAAGAGAGGCTGTTTCGCCTACTGAAGGAGTGTTTAGTGGAATCCTCATACTAGTTGGCTTGCGACAATGACATAGGTTGGTGCGCCGAACCTTGTAAAAATCTTGATGTCGTATCTCTCTAACTCTATCTCTTTAATTTTGCACTTTAAATTTCATATCTACTTAAAATTGTTTGTTAGGGAATACTTGTTGACGATTTGGGATTGCATGTTTTAATTTGATTTATCTTCTTGGCATAAAATTTTTAAATACCCAATTCACCCCTCTTGGGATTGCACCTACACTATCAATTGGTATCAGAGCAGGTCACATTTTTCTTAAAAAATTTTTGTGAAAAGATCTATGGCTCAAATCGGTGCTTCTTCTTTTGGTGAGAGACAATCGTCCGCACGATCTCTTTTATTTTGTGGCATGCATTATACTTTTTGGAAACAACGCATGAAATTTTTATTCGAAGTATGAATTCTCATGCTTGGCAAGTTATTATAAATGGCGATTATGTTCCCATGAAAATGGTAGATGAAAATAAAGTTCCTAAACTTGACCATAAATTAAATGATAATTATCTGAAACTTTTGCGAATTAATTCAAGTGCTATTAATACTTTATATTGCGCTTTAGATGCAAATGAGTATAATAAAATTACGACTTGCATAAGTGCTCAAGAAATTTTAGAAACGCATGAAATCACATACAAAGGAACTGATGATGTTAGAGATTCAAGAGTAGATAGATTGACTAGTGAATACTATCAAGCCCCAAACTCCGGGCCACGTGAAACGCCCACAAACAACCAACCCGAGAATACACTCTCAAAGATAAACCATACATGCA
>JAUMHN010413953.1:0-14042 GCA_032360265.1 Heliamphora ciliata
TATAAAATGTTCTTCAAAAATAAACTCCTATTTCTACTGAAATAAAGAACTACTTCTCCCACTGCAACAGCAGACACCTAGGAGTTGTTCTCCATCTGAAGGTAGACCTCGCCCTCTCAAAGCTGCCTGGTTACCTGGAATCCCTACAAAGAATTACAAATATGATTAGTGGCTCCCGTATCTACACACCAGGTTTCCGTAGATACAACCGCTAAATATGATTCAACTGCTAGAGAAAAGGCAATATCTGTAGCTTGCTTATTCTTCCGGTCAGGACACTCCCTCTTTCAGTGTCCCGACTTCTGACAAAAAAAGCACTTGCCCTTAGGCGCCTTTACCTTCACCTTGGTAAGTGATGGCTTAATCTTGCCATCCTTCCTTGCATTTTTCTATTGCTTCCATTTCTTCTTCTTCTTGCCACCTCTTGACCTAGAAGTATAATCCTTTTCAGTAACAAATGCATGGGTTGGTTTGCGGATAACACCTTCTGCTACCTATAGTTCTTTCAACAATTCTGTCAGAGAAAAATCTAGTTTGTTCATAGTGTAGTTTAGTCGGAATTGTTGAAACGAATTAGGCAGTGACTAGAGCAGGATATCGATTTGGGATTTCGTATCGATTTTTGCTCCAAGGACATCCAGCTCGTTAAGAAGACCGATCATCTTCAAAACGTGGTCCCTTACAGGTGTACCCTCAGCCATGGTCATGTTCATGAGAGCCCTCGTGGTCACCTGCCTTGCTGTCCGACCCTGATCACCAAACATTTCTGTAAGGTTCAACATGATCTCAGCTGTAGATGCCAGAGTCTGATGCTGGCTTTGCAGAACATTCGACATAGATGTGAAGACGTAACAGCTAGCCATCCGATCAGTTTTCTCCCACTTCTCATAAGCCTGAATCTCTTGTTCGGTGGATCCATTATAAGGAGTGGGAGGGCATGGGTCATGCAACACAAACCTATAGTCGTCAGAAGTCAAAACAATATCGATGTTTCATTTTCATGTGATAAAGTTTGGTCCAGTAAGTTTATGTTCCTTGAGAATTGCCGCTAGTGGATTGAATGATCCCATTATTAAATTCCGAGAAACAAAAGAGAAAACTTTTTAATTCTTTTATCAAATTAGGGTTCCTCAACCTTTTAATTTAAAAAAAATTAATGGCAGTTCGAATCCTTCGTGATTAAGCAGGCCATGTACTGTGGATGTCTAATAATCAACACCCGTCCGGACAGACATGCCAGTCTATTAATTTACTGTCGAAATCAAATATCATAATAAAAAATCACCGGTCCAGAGTCACATCAATTGATAGACCACGTAGTGTGGATGTCTAACAATCAACGAGCAAAGAAGTACAAGATTTTTCATTCCTTGATATAAGACATTCCAAGTAAACTAAATAGCTAATAAATTTTGGTCCCTACATATAAAAATAGTGACTCCTTAGGGAGGATATTTTATTAATGGGTTAAGTGTATAACCATTACTCTTAATTTGAAAAAATACCGTGTCAAAATCTCGGGCCCGCTGTGAACGAACCCTACTACGCACTATTCTCAAATCTACTTTTTTCGAAATTCGTGCCGGAGATACCATGACTATAGCCCTTCCGTATGGAGACCGAAAGTCGAAGCCGGCGTGCGAACTATAATCACATCTCCTACGAACGTGTAATGGAGATCTTAGGATTTATCTATGACTAAACCCTTCTCTCACTTAATATTTTAAAAATCGAGAGTTTTTTCTTTTTACTCATTTTAAATAATTAAATATATTTTAATTCCTAATTAAAATAAATCCAATTTTAATCAATTAAAATATTTCTTGTTTAATTATAATAAAATAAACAAAAAGCTTACTTATTTAATTTTGCGAAAGAAATTAATTACCCGGGTTTTAATTAAAAAATCTTAATTAATTTTGACACAAAAATTAAATAAATAATTATCTATTTATTTTTTCATTTTAAAAATTGCTAGGATTATTCATTTTATAAAACTGTTGTTCCTCATATACTTTCAATAATTAAAATCATGCATAAAAAGAAAAACAAATAAAATAAAAAATCATCCACACAATTAAATAAAATAAATAAATAATTAATTAAATAACAAAAAAATAAATAAAAGTAGTCGTTACAATCCGGTCCGTCCGTTTAATCTTTTAATCCGACGGTCTCGAATTAAAGATTAAACGCCTAAGGTTTTGGAACCCTAAACGAGCCGTCAAAGATTCGAATTTTTTCCTCAGCCTCCGGACCATTGTCACAGTCTTGGACCACCGCTGAAACACCAAAAAAGCTAAAAAAAACCATTCAAACAGCCCCCTGAATAGGCCGAAATTCTGCTTCCTTTGGCAGCCCTGCGCCGCCAAGTTTCAGCCGCTGCCTTTCCGTCGCTGTTGAACCCCCAAACAATTATGGTAGGTAGAGCACATCAAGGTCTTGATCTCCAAAAATATTGCATCAAAATACGATGTCGAAGTGGTCCAAAAAAATCTTCAAATGACCGAAATTTTGCTGCATAGCCACTATGCGCACCGAACTTTGAAGCAGTTTTTGACCCATTTGCCGCCGTCGACGAACCGCAACCAAACCACCATCGGATAGCCAACGGACAACCTTTATTTCAGGAAAAAAATTGTGTCAAAAAAGATTGCTGAAAGCCCTGAAAACGAGCCCCAAAGTTTGCGCCCTGCTGCTGCCTGTTGTTGCTGCCGCCGCCTCCTTCATCCCTTTTTGTCTCGTTTTCAACCTCCGTTTTCCGTGACACGATTACATCAAAGATCCCGAAAAATAGAATAAAATAATATATTACATCGCCAAAATCCTATACCCTACGTAGGAGGTGTACAATCGATCTTATCTCGAAACAAAAACCGTTGAGATATACGATAACGATAACGATAACGATAACGATATAATTAAAATATTCATTCATTCAATCATATAGCCGGATCGTAACGACTTATAGCTACAAAACCGAGGGTAGCACAATAGTTTTTCATGAAAAATACAGCCGTGGGAGATATCATCAAAATAAAATGACCCTGCGTAGCCAGCCTGCTCGAGCGGATGCTAGACGCTCGAGCGAGCTACCACCTGAGAAAATTCCAAAGTTTCCCTGTTCTTGAGTTCTAAGCCTCCAAACTCTCAAACACACACTAACCACCATTTGAACCACAAATCGAAGCCTCCAAACACCTTTTTGACACCCTCAGACGTGCCTAAACTCAAAGCTACCACAAAACCTCGAAAGAAAAACTCAAAACCCAATTTCATCCACCAAAATCAACACAAAAGCCCTTTTTTAAAGCCAAAACCCAATTTTTCAAAACACAAATTGATTTTTCATGCATTTTTAATCAGTACAAACACACATGATTACACGTAGCACCCTTATAAGACATGAGCGTTTAGGATCCTACCTCGGTGAGTTAAAAACTCGACGTTTTGATCCACATGTAAAATCGAACTTTGTCGAAATAAAATTCTGTCCGAATGAACGCGTAGCCCACCATGCCAATAGCAAGGATCCGCTATTGGATCGTTAAAATCGCGCCCGAGGCCCCTGAGAAGTTAGAGAGAAAGCAGAGCATTTGAGTTAGTTCAAAAGCAAGAGAGAGAGAAGAAAAGATATTTTGAAAAAAATATCTAAAGGAAGATATTTATAGGCTCGCCAAACATATCTTTTTTTAAAAAAAATTCGCACCACAACGGTCAACGATCCTGGGACTAACCCCACATGCATATATATGTCCGATCATGCATTAAAATGCATATAAACATGCAGCAATGAAAACACTAAACGTGCGTCGAAAAACGCCAAAAAAAAAATGGATCAGGGTCTCATACATTTGGAGCTGCATTAACAGATTTTTTCTCAATTGTGAATGGCTAAACAAATTCAAGCTACATCAATAGGGGCTGCCAAGGGCATTCTCTGATCACTATCCCATTATTTTAACCAATGAACAATTGGATTGGGGGCCAATTCCTTTCAAATTCTTCAATGCTTGGCTAAGCTGTGCTTCCTTCAAAGATATGGTCCATAAAGCTTGGAAGAAGGTAGGAGTTGAAGGGTGGGTTGGTTATAAACTACATAATAAGTTGAAGGAGCTCAAAGCAGACATTAAGAAATGGAATGCTGAGATATTTGGCAACATGGAAGGGAGCATAACTACCACTGAATATGAAATCATTAGTTTAGAGAAGGCTGAGGAAATGGGTGTCTTACAGGAAGTTCAAAAAAGTTAATGAAGGAGTTGAGGGCCAAACTTTGGGTACTCAATAGAAGAGTTGAGAGCCTATGGAGACAAAAATCAAGGCAAACTTGGTTAAAGCTTGGGGCTAAGAATACATCTTTTTTCCACTATGTGGTAAATAGGAGGTACAATAGTAACTACATTAGGCAGATTGAACAATTCAGAAGGCTACTAGTTCATCCTATGGAGATTAAGGAAGGGGTGGTGAACCATTTTTCAGAGGTGAACCATTTTTCAAAGGTGTGCACAGAGGTAAGTTGGAGAAGACCTATTTTTGAGTGTGGTGTGCTAATGTCCCTATCAAAGTAGTAGTAGCCTATTGGAAACTCAGTTCATTGAGGGAGAAGTGTTTAAAGCAATAAGTAGCTGTGAGGGAGCCAAAGCCCAAGGATCTGATGGCTTTTATCTCAGGTTCTTTAAACTTTTCTGGGATTTGGTTAAAGAGGAGGTCATTTCATTCATGCAGGAGTTCTACTCTAATGGTAGGCTGCTAAGGAGCCTTAATTTGTCGTTCATCACTCTTGTGTCTAATTCTGACTATCTCCAATTCTTGGGGGAGTTAGGGCCATTAGTCTTGTGGGTTCTATTTACAAAATTTCTTGCAAAAGTGTTAGTTGTAAGGCTGAAGAAGGTAATGGGCTAAGTGGTAGATTAGAAATAAATTGCCTTTATTGCTGGAAGGCAAATTTTAGATGGGATTCTTATAATCAATGAAGTTATTAATGATTGGAAGAAGAATAGGAAGAAAGGACCGATCCTAAACTGGATTTTGAGAAGGAATACGACTGTGTGAACTGGAACTACTTAAACAAGATCATGGAGTTTTGGGTAAATTTGGCGAAAATGGATGTTAGAATGCATTTATTCACCCTCTTTGGCAGTGTTAGTTAATGGGTCCCTTACTAATTACTTTAAGATGGGTAGTGGTCTTAGACAAGAGGATCCTCTATATTCTTTTTTGTTTAACTTGGCAATCGAAGGCCTAAACTCTATGCTAGTCAAAATAATGAGGTATGGCATGTTGAGTGGAGCAGTGGTTGGGAATCGAAGCATGCAGCTAAGTCATCTGTAGTTTACAGATGATGCCATAACTTTTTGTAAGCTTGAGGAGCAGGAAGTGTGTGAAATCAAGAGGATTTTGAGGGGATTCGAACTTGTGTTCGACCTAAAAATCAATTTTTCCAAGAGTTTGGTCTTTGGTTTTGAGGTGCCTGAATCTTCTCTAAAATCTTTTGCAGTCTTACTTAACTATAGAGTGGAGTCTCTACATATGAAATACTTGGGGCTTTCTGTTGGTATGAACCCTAGACTTATGAGGAATTGGGAACCCGTAATGGAAATGTATAGGAAGAGGTTGGCCCATTGGAATAAGAAGTTTTTATCTAAGGCTAGAGTACTCCAACTTATTAATGCTACTCTATCCAACTTGCAAGTGTATTACATGTCCTTATATAAGGTTCCCAAATGAGTGCCATATCAAATTGAGAAAATTCAGAGAGGGTTTCTATGGGGAGATGATGAAGCCATTAAGAAAATTCACTTAGTTGGAAGAGGATAACCCAGAGGAAGGAATTAGGAGGACTTAGTGTATCTGATTTGAGAATCAATAATTAAGCTTTGCTATTGAAATGGTGGTGGAGGTTTGGAAGGGAGAAGAATAGTTTATGGAGAAAGGTTATTTGCTGCAAATACAATATCCAATTAATGGATTGGCTACCAAGGGTGGAAGAAGGGATAAAATACTCTTTAGTTTGGAATGATTGGTTGACCACCTTTTGCGCCTTCATTGATTATGATCGGCGACGAGTGTTTGTTTGCACACCAGAGGGAGATTCCTTTTATTTTGTGGGTGATAGGAACAACAATTTAGCACCTAGATCTCTTAGATCGCAGAGCCGTAGCAGCCTTAACCTCCTTTTCTCTACCTTGTCGGTGAGTGAGATTGATTCCACTTGGGGAGAGCTTTCTCCCATTGTCTGTGAGTTTCTAGACGTGTTTTCGGGCAACTTGTTTGAGCTTCTTCCACGACGAAAAATGGAGTTTTTCATAGACCTCATTATGGGGACTGTCCCCATTTTTATGCCTTCATATCTTTTTACACCGACTGAGTTTATAGAGCTGAAGGTGTAAGTCTAGGAGTTGTTGGACAAGGGGTTGATATGCCCTAGTGTGTCTCCTTGGGGAGCTCCAGCATTGTTTACAAAGAAGAAGGATGAGTCGTTGTGTCTTTGTATAGATTATCGTAAGTTGAACCATGTGACCATTAAAAATAAGTACCCTATGTCTCATATCGACGACTTATTTGATCAATTGAAGGGTTCATGTTATTTTTTGAAGATCGACTTGAGATCAGGTTATTACCAGTTACATCAAGGAAGAAGACATTTCAAAGACGGTCTTTTGTACCTGTTATGGGCATTTTGAATTTCTAGTCATGCCTTTTGGATTGACTAAAGCATCGATGACGTTCATGAACCTTATGAACTGTATCTTCTATCTTTACCTTGATCGATTCGTGGTGGTGTTTGTGAACAACATCTTAATTTACTTATCATCGAAAAAGGAGCACGATGAGCATCTTTGAATTGCCTTACAGTTATTGTGGGAACATCGATTATATGCTAAGTACGACACGTGTGAGTTTTGGTTACTGGAGGTGAAGTTTTTGAGACATGTAGTTTCGAGGGATGGAGTGGTAGTGAATTAGTCCAAGATTGAAGCCGTGATGGAATGGGAGAGACCAAAAAATGTATTCGAGATTCGGAGTTTCTTTAGGTTGGCAAGTTACTACTGTTGATTTGTGAAAGACTTCTTTAGGCTTGAGCCGCCTATGACACGCCTTACACGGAAGGAAATCAAGTTCGTGTAGAACAACAGTTGTGAGCTCGCCTTCCAGACATTGAAGACGAGGTTGACCAGTGCACCCATTCTAATTGTACCAGATAGAGGACTCGACTACGTCGTTTATTGTGGTGCGCCACACAAAGGGTTAGGTTGCATGTTAATGCAACTGAGTAAGGTGGTGGCCTATAGATTGAGGCAATTGAAGGTTCATGAGAAGAACTACCATACACATGATCTGGAACTCGCTGCAGTGGTCTTCATTCTAAAACTCTAGAGACACTACTTGTACGGAAAATGCTTCGAAGTGTTCTCGGACTGTAAGAGTTTGAAGTACTTGTTTTCATAGAAGGATCTGAATTTGCGCAAGAAGAGATGGATGGAGTTCTTGAGAGAATATGATTTCGATCTACAGTATCATCCGGGTATGGCCAATATGGTGGCCAATGCCCTTAGTCGCAAGTTTTTAAGCACGTTAGCTCGTGTGGCCATTAGGGAGTGGAGTATGCTCGGGGAGGTCGGAAAGTATGACCTTCGTTTAGGAAAGTCCGGTGAGTGTGTTACCTTGTTTAGGGTAGTTTCTTAGCCTACCCTTATTCACCGCGTTGTTGAGGCACAATGATTGGTTGCAGAGAGTTTGATGTTTTGGGAGCGAGTCCTGAGTGGCGAGGATCCCAAGGAATGGGCTATCCACTCTGATTAGAGTTTGAGATTTGCGGGGAGAATCTTTGTGCTAGAAGCTTGTCGTGGAGACGTGCTTCATAAGTTTCATCACTCACGCTTAGCGGTGCGTTCAGGTGGCACCAAGATGTATCATGACATACGTAGACAATTTTGGTGAAGAGGTATGAAGAAAGACATTGTACTTTTCGTCTCGCGTTGCCTTACTTGCCAACAAGTGAAGGCCGAGTATCACAAACTAGTGGGTCAGTTGCAGCCGTTGCCAGTGTCAGAATGGAAATGGGAGAATATTACCATGGATTTCGTCTCAGGCCTTCCGAGGTCGCCAAAAGTGCATGATGCCATGTGGGTTGTGGTGGACAGATTGACCAAGTCGGCACATTTCCTGCCTATTCACATGACGGATTTGGTTGATAAGCTTAGCAAGCTTTATGTGTGTGAAATTGTTAAAATCCATGGAGTGTTGATTTCCATCATTTTCGACTAATATCCTCGTTTCACAACACGTTTTTGGCAGAGTTTATAGTCAACTATGGGGATGAACCTACTTCTTAGTACTACTTTTCATCCCAAAACGGATGGCCAGTCGGAACGTACGTTTCAAATTTTCGTGGGTTATGGGAGGACCATTTGCCATTGGTGGAGTTTACCTACAATAATAGTTATCAGTCGAGCTGTAACACCCCAACCCTTCGCATGGCAACGATATTGTTCATTTTGGGCAAAAACCCTCACGATTTTGTTCTTTCCAAGGGGTCACCCATCCTTGCATTGCTCCAGCCTAAGTATACTTAACTACGGAGTTCTGCTAGGGTCTCTACCACCTGAGAAAAGGCCTTATTGAATGTAAGGGTCCAATATTTTTCCTTTATAACTCAGGATCTCCTTCTCCCTTTCTGGTGTGGGATGCCAGGATATCACAATCCACCCTCCTTAAGGCTACACGTCTCCATGAAGTAGCCTACCAGTTTCGGTAGCCTGTCAATCCTTATCGACCCGCCCACTCAGTAGCCCGCCCACGTGTCACGTGAGACGGCAGGGGCCTACACTCGGAGGTAAGAAGAGTCAGCTCTGATACCATTTGAAACATTTCGACCCTTCACATGGCAATGATATTGTTCGTTTTGGACAAAAATTCTCACGATTTTATTCTTTTCAAGGGGTCATCCATCCTTGTATTGCTCCTGCACAAGCATGCTTAATTACGGAGTTATGCTAGGATCTCTACCATATGAAAAAAGGCCTTGTTGAGATGGTACCTTGTGAAGCATTGTTTGGTAGACGTTATGGTCATCCATGTGTTGGACCAACGCTGGTGAAATGGTCGTACTAGGAAAGCTTGTACGCGAAACTATGAAAAAGATCATCACGATCTGTAAATGTTTGGTGACTGCTCAAAACTGCCATAAGAGCTATGTAGATAAGAGAAGGAGACTGTTAGCGTTAGAGGTGGGAGACTATGTGTTCTTGAAGGCCTCTCTATGAAAGGGTTTAATGAGATTCGAGAAGAGTGGAAAGATGTCGCTACATTTTATTGGGCCGTTTGAGATCCTTGATAGAATTAGAGAGGTGGCCTATCGCCTGGCCTTGCCACCACATGTAGCCTCCGTGCACAATATTTTTCATGTATTTATGTTACGTAAGTATGAGCTGGACCCATCTCATGTTCTGGATTGGATGGAGTTGAGGGTAGAGGACGATGTTACCTACGAATAGAGACCGGTGAGAATTCTTAATGCCAAAGAACAAGTCTTACAAGGGAGATCCATTCAGTATGTGAAGGTGTTATAGTTTCATCACGGCGTTAAAAAAGCCACGTGAGAGCGAGAGTCAATAGTTCGCAGAAACTATCTCGAGTTGTTTAGTTCTTGATATATGTGTAATTTCAGGAACAAAATCTCCTAAGTGGGGGAGGTTATAGGGACCCGGTCCCTTGTTTTCTTTTCCTGATATTAATGAAAACGAGTAAGGTATGTTCAGTGAGAATAGTTAAATGCTAATAGTGGTTAAATGTTCGGTAATGCATGAGAACGTTGCTGTGAGATGTTTGGCTTATGTTTTGGTTCGATTATGGCATCCTTGGTTTGGATTTTTAACCCAGTATGACTGCTCGAGCGGAGGGTAGATCGTTCGAACAAACAGGTGGCAGAGAATTTTTAGGCTTGGGGACTGCTCAAGTGGTGGGGAGTCTGCTCGAGCAAACTGTCGGCGTACAGTTTATAAGTTATGAGTTTTAACATTTTATCTTCATTCTTTCCATCTCTCTCTCTCCTTAAACTAATGTTCTAAGTTCTAAAGCACCTCTTGGCACCCCATTGAGCCTCTCTTTGCTCCTCTTGGTGTGATTCGTTGCTTTTCTCCCTATGGAATACTCATTAGAGGCTTCCTTCTCACCCTTCGATTGGAGATCCACATAGTTGGAGCTTGTTTGGGGGTTTCTCTTGTGTGTCTATCAACACAAAGGTTGGATCTATGACTATCTTTGAATATTTGTATGACATGCGTTTTATTTTCGATTTTATGAACTTGAAATCATGAAAATGGTGTTTTCAAAACCCTAAGTTAGGGTTTGATGTCAATGAATGTTAAATCTTAGATATATGGATGATTTAATATTATTCTATCTTTACGTTGTTGTTGGATACAATTGAAATTGAAAGTAAAGGGTAGGGTTTGAATTTGAGCTTAAATCATGAAATTTGAGAGTTTTGGGTTTAAAGGACCCGTATATTGAAATTGATGTGATTATTAAACTATTGGGGGATATAATAACCTATTGCACATGTATATTTCATGGGTTTATATGATACATAAACATGTGATAGTTTAAGCTTGTACCGTTGTAGTATGGGTTTGGTGAGAGGAACCATTTGGGTTGGACTCATGCGCGTGTAATATGACTTGATAATTTAAATGGATCGATTTGGGATCTAAAGATTGTTTACGTTTGGGCACGAGTTGCTCTACGATGAAAGATTGAAAAACTACGCGGATTGAGTTCTTTGCCCGTCAGCTAGCAACTAAGAAAGGACCCTAGTCGTGGCAGGGTATAGAATGTACTGTTATTTCATGGGCCTCAAGTGGCTTGGTTGGTTGTAACGCGGTATGGGTCTATATGCTTGTCCGGCATTGGTTGCTATGTTTCAAACCTCGAGTTGGTAGAATATGAGAAAATATTGATAATGTGTGCGTGTGTGTGTGTATGTTGTGGGGGATTGTGCCTTTGAGAAAAAAAAAGGGTTGATGAACTTTAATTGGATAAAATGGTTAAGTTATAGAATATTGGAAGACTTGGGGTTGATTGGGAAGTGATGGGATTATGGGTTAAAACAGTTGGTTTGATTAAAACATTTGTTTGAAAACTCGGTTATGTGTTAGGAGATTGATTTGGGATAAATGGTTTGATTTTGGATAACTTTCACAGGTCATACATATGTTCATTGTTAGTCATTTTTATACGAGTTTCGACTCATGTTGTTTAACAATATTTCAGGTGATAGCGGGAAGAAGAGATTGGAGTAAGATAACGGTCGCTAGACCCTTTTTGAGTAACTGATAGAGTTACACTTTCTTTGATAGCATAATTTTGAAAAATGAAATTGTAAAGATGTAATTTTTGTTTTCTTTTAGAGTATTTTGATTACTGTATTTTGGGTTAGAACACCCGTATTGTAAGGCCAAAAGGCCGTATATTCATGTTATGTATGCATATGAGAACGTTTTGTTTGTTCGATGGGTTGAAAGTTTTAATCGTTCAATGTAAGTTTTACTTTTTAAGTTTGCCTATCAAAAATCATGTTTAAAGGAGGAGAGAAAATGGCGATTTTTCCAACACTTAAAAAAAATTTCTAACTTTTGGGCAGTGAACTCTCAGGTTTTTCACCGCTCGAACGAACTCTGCTGGGTGACGTTTTATTGAAAATTATTTCCGAATAAAATTTTTCTTAAATGTTTCTGGGCTATTCTTTGAGATTATAAATTGACTGTTATCAATGATCATTTACCAAAAAAAATGGTCACCTTTTTTTTTTGTATTCTCTCAATATTTACTCGGGTTTATTATTTTGAAATCGGGACATTACAGATAAGCCACAAGGACATGGGGATCAATAACAAAAAGTTTTTGTGAAAGAGTATTAGAATTAGGTTTACTATAGTAGAGTTATAAGTCCTTTTACTGAAACTCTTTGTATCTTTTCATTCAATAGTTGATTATTTGCGTTGTTTAGCTTGTTGGAGATCGTGCGTCGTACGTTTTTCCCATAGAAAATGAGTTACTTAGGTTTCCACCTAACATTTGTCACATGTAACATGTCCTAGGCCTCCAAATTTTTCTTATTGTAAAGTGAAAAACTTTATCATATCATTTTTTATAGATGTGCAGGTTTGGAATAGGTTGAGTTGAAGGAAAGTTTGTAACCAATCTATTTGCTGTGGGTGAGATTTTTTTCAACCTATTATCAACTCGTTGATTGTTAAAACTAGCGAGATGAGTGATTTTTTTTTTTCGGATTTCCATTTGCAGTTTTGGTAGTTTGGAATATTGAAAAATTCTTTAATTTTGAGTTCCTCTTTTTAAAATTAATTTTCAAATATTTAGCAACTTTATCATAGATGATTATTAGTAAAAATGATGATTAATATAGATATAGAAAGATTTATTTATAAATTGAAAGAAAAATAAGAAAAACATAGTGTATACTATTTTATATTTATATATAGAAGCGATAAAAAATAAGAACAAGTGTAAAAAAATAAATTATTTTTAAAAAAATAAAATAATTGTTTCAAGTTTTTGTGACATAATTTTTATAAAAAGAGGAGAATTTCCAAAAATATCCAAGCCTATGGCCCTAGATCGAGCCTAGGCTCGTAGACTGCTCGAGAAAGATTTGGGTCTCCCCTCCTAAAAAGGCCTAGCATGGCTTGGCTCCAACTTTAATGGAAGCTTGGCCGAAATTACACCCCTAAATGTTACTTAGGGCATTGGATTTTTTTAGCTATAGAGAATGGAAAACTTTATCATATTATTTTCTATGGGTGTGAGAGGTTCACTTAGGTTGGGTTGAGTAAAAAATTTTAACCAATTTACTTTTTGTGGGTGAAAGTTTTTTTAATATTTTCTGTTAATCCATTGATCATTAAAACTAGCATCACGGATGATTTTATTATTATTATTATTTTTTTCAGTATTTCCCTTACTGTTTAGATAGTTTGACATATTGAATAGTGCTATAACTTTGGGGTCATCTTTCTAGAATCAATTTCTAAAGAACAAATAACTCTATTGAATTCTAAATACAAATTATAAATTCTACTTAATTAACAACCGAGTACAAACATATGTAAATAAACAAAATCTTCTTTAAAACACTAACGAAGAAAATAAACAATTGATATTTTGGCGTTATCAAACAGCATGTTTGGTTTTTGTCAAGCTTAATAATTTAAGTGGTTTTTTAAGATTAGGGCTTTCAAGTTATGATACATTATATAATGTGAAGTTGGTAGTTGCTATATATATGAACATAATAATATCATCGTGGAAGCAGTTAGCTCAGGGATCGAGTGTGTTAAAAGTTTAAATCCAAATTTTTTATCCAGTAGTGGGGGCGTGATTTCTTAATTCTGATGTGGTTTTATGGTGTTAGGATGTCCTTTTCTGATGGAGTGTAAGTAGGGTGTTTGGGTCTGGTAGTTGTGCTCGTTTTGTGCAGTTGGTGCCTTACTATTTATTTTTTCTGTTTGGCTTGAGTTTTGTTTGGGTTTGATCTTGACATCTTATGATGTTTATGTCTTTCTATCTTGGTTCCTTGCTTTTTATATTAAATTATTTTTGCCGATAAAAAAAATGATAGATTAACAAAATATAAATCTCACCAAACTCGTTTGTCTTATTTTTTCACTTAATCTATCCAATTCAACCCACTTATGCACCCGATTTAATATTCACAATAGATGAGTTGGGTTATAGACAATCTGTGCATTCCTATTATTTTAAATTTATGACAGCATTTAACAAACTCGTCTGTCTTTTAGGTTTTATTATTCAATGCCTCGTCAGGTCGAAGTCCAAACCAGTGGGAGTGGAATATACTTAAAACACAGCTAAAGAACAGGCATAATAAATATGCACAGAGATATTGATATAGATATATAGATAGCTGGTTTGGGTTTGCAGTGGTGAATGGTGAATGGTGATTGGTGATTTGTCCACGAGGCACGAGTACTCCATCAGATTCAGATCTCAATGATGCA
>JAUMHN010413964.1:0-14041 GCA_032360265.1 Heliamphora ciliata
TGGGCAGTTCGATATGAAGGACTTGGGAGAAGCCAGTCACATCCTTGGGATCAAGCTTGTGCGAGATCGAAAACAAAAGATGCCGAGCTTATCACAAGCAAAGTATATCGATGATATCTTTGCTCGTTTTAGCATGCAGGATTCGAAGAAAGGGTTTCTCCCTTTCAGGCATGGAATCACATTATCTAAGGATTAGTGTCCTAAGACACCTGAAGAGATAGGAAAGATAAAGGCGGTTCCTTATGTTTCAGCAGCAGGAAGCCTCATGTATGCTATGCTTTGCACTAGACCCGACATCTGCTTTGTCGTTGGCATGATTAGCAGATATCAGTTTAACCCAGGGCAGGAGCATTGGACTACGGTAAAGAATATATAATCAAGTACCTGAAAAGGACTAAGAATTATATGTTGGTTTACCAGGCAGGCAGTCTAGTACCTTTTGGGGTACACAAACTCAGATTTTTAGTCAGACATAGAGCTTACACGAGGAGACAACTTTGCAGATCCTTTACAAAGAGCTTACCGGCTAAGACTTTGATAGTCATATAGAGGGCATGGGAGTCAGATGTGTGGCAGCATAATTTTGAGTAAAGTGGGAGATTGTTAGGGTTGGTATACTGAAAATCATATTTTTAGTATTTAATTTTATTTTTTAATAAAATTAATTTTTTATTTTATGAGAATCTTTATGAATAATGTATGTGTATCATTTCTTTGATATGCATGGATGCCCAATATTCTGCATAGTATTTAATTTGGTGTGTAGAGTACGACTTACATACAGAAGATCAGATTTTAGGTTGTTGCAGAATATAAGTTTTATATTCACAATTTAGATAGAAATAGATATACCATCAGTACGACTGTGGCACAGAGTTTTAGTAGGCCTGTCTTGGTTACAGGGAACAGATAATAGTATCTCTATTGTTCCGACTCTCTGTGCCGGTACACTTTGTATGTATTGAACGGGACATTTGGGGTATTAATTTAGTACTGGCTACTGGCTATATAAATTAATTCACACCCCAAGATTATTATGAATAGTGCTTATCCTCTTAATCCTAAAATAATTATTGATTTGTGTATATTTAATATTCATTATTTTGATTCATTAGAGGGTGCGATCTTATATGGGTCTATATTCTTGGTGAGTTGGATATCGGTATTATTTATATGAAAAATATTAATTATTGACGGAATTCACATTCCAAATGATCGTAATTGACGATACCCCCTTAAAGATGCTTATAAGTTTTGATCGGGCCAAACCCTGCAGGTGGATTTTATTATCCGGCGGTCAAATAAGTTAAGCGGAAGGGTTTAAGTAATATCTAGATGCTGATTAAATTAAATTTTTAGTAATTAAATTTAATTAGCTGGTATTGAGAATCTTAACGTGGGGAGAAATGGTAAGCATTTAATAACAGGAGCTCAATACAAGAAGGTCTTGAGATTATGGGTCAGAGTGCAATTATAGTTCTTTAGTGGTGTGAATTGTAATTCGGTGTTTTATGAAAATTGCAGAAACCGCTGCTGGTTTTTCATAATTACAGATACCACTATGCGTCGTTCTTTAATTACAGAAAACACTGGTAAGTATTTGTGTTCTACTGAAAGTCTAACTCATAATTACTCCCCAGGACCCTACTAGAGCCCTATATATATGTGGGTAGGATGAACCAATTTGAGATTGATAGTTCATATATCATTATCATTATTGAGATATTATTTTTTATCTTTCAAAGAGTTAAATATATCGGGGTTCTACCGGTACAAATTCTCGGAGGATCGTAGCCCACACTACGTTCGAGGATTGCGTAAGGGAATACAGTAGAAGATCTGACGGGAGCTTCAACTCGGAATCAAGTCGTAGTTGAAGATTAGATCGACAAGAGGTATTCATCTTAATTAATTTTGGTTGCACGGGTTAATTAATTTTGGTTGCACGGGTTTATTTTTGTTTGTTCGATGTCAAAATTTTTATCTGGAGCCCGTTTCAGCGTTTGCCCGTCTAGTTAATTTTTTACCGATAATTATTTTTTAAAAACAATGATATTGGCAGTATTACCTCCACCAATAAGTATTTCATCACGTTTATTGATGATAGTACGAAGTACTGCTATATATACTTGCTAAAGAGTAAGGATGATGCTTTGGATAAATTTATTCTGTACAAGAATGAAGTTGAAAACCAACTTAGCAAAAAGATTAAGGTGTTGAGAGAAGTGACCAAGGTGGTGAATATGAATCACCGTTTGGCGGATATTGTGTTGAGTACGAAATTATCTATCAAACCACTACACCTTACTCACTTCAGAAGAATGGAACTGTTGAACGCAAAAATCGTACCTTGAAGGATATGATGAATGCTATGTTGGTGAGTTTTGGGTTACCTCAGAACATGTGGAGTGAAACGGTTGTCACCACTAATCACATCTTGTAGCGTCGGAATTTTGGGGTTTTAAAAATGTTCAAAAATAAGGGATTCAAAAGATGTTTAGAAAAAATTTTAACACTTTAAAAGCCAAATTTTAAAATTCTATTTTTGTTGAAAATGGAGTCGCTACGTAGTTTTTGAGAAAAACTAAGAAAAGCAAAAATGGCTACTGATCTTTAAAATGTTTAACCAGAGAAAGAGGGTTCAGGGGTTAAGGTGCGAATCGAAAAATGTGTTAGGCACCCCGTTCGCTCAACCGTAAAGTTGGCCTCGACTAATCATCATTAGGTCTTTAATAAGATTTCTCAAATGCATGCAAATAAAGAAAATAGAGACAAAGAGAGAACATTCAAAATTAAATACGAAAAATTCATAACATACGTATATAGAATGCCAAATAAAACAAGTATCAAAAGAAAAATCTTAAGTCATACGGCATGCAATTTCTAACTAAAGAATACATGGAGCACATCCACATGCAATTTTATTAAAACAAATTAACTATCATGATTTGCATAAAAAAATAAAAGTATGCTAGAAAATGCTAAAATTACCTAAACATGAATTGCTAATAAGATGACCTAAACTACTCTAAACATGTATTTAAAGAAAGTAACCAAAACATGCACAAACATACATTTAAAGGGATATTAACATGATGAGTATTTAACACTAAATGTAAAGATGCGTAAAAAAAATTCTATATTAAATGAAAACTTACTAACAAAGAAATTAAAAATAAGGGTTTCCTGAGAAAGAGAATTTGAAGGTTTGAAGAAAAAGAAAATAAAAAAATAATTTGTAAAAAAAATCATACTAAAATGAAAAGGGTAGAAAATGTTATTAAACTATTGAGAAAGAGAACCTAACCATTTACATTATGTATTTTAAAAGAGAAAAGAAAATAAAGGAAAAGAAAACAAAAGCAAAGTGTGAGACCCTATACCGTTTTATTTTTGATATATATAAATGATGATGTGTTTTCCTTCATGTTATATATCATCGATGCATGATTTATGTTTTAGAGTTGTAGAACAGCATGTAGATGTGTTTTACGCTTTCTCGGACCTTGTTTAGGCTTGTTTGGTTGGCCTTAGAACTAAAAAAATCGAGACCAAAATAGTAGGCTGTGACACCTTGGGTTCGGTCGACTGGACTGGTATGTTCGGTCGACTGAACTATTTTTCTTGAGTTCGGTCGACCGAACCGAAGGGTTCGGTCGACTGAGCTGGGCGGTGGTACATTTTTCAAAGAGTTTCAGTCGACTAAAGTGGCCTCTACAGTCGATTGAACTGCCTTTTTACTGAGCCTATAAGTATTCTAGTGGGCTGGAACGTTTGGAAAAAAGCTTGTTTCTTTTTTTCCTCTGCCTTCTCTCCACATATTTGAGTTGCTTGAGCCTAGTTTTTGATGATCAGCTTGTGGATACCTGCGATTCACGCTATTAGCTTCGTGTTCGACCAATTAGATTCTTGTTCCGACGTGGTTCGGATTTTGAGGCTTTGAGTTTCGACTCGCCGAGGCAGGACTCTAGACCTTACTGCTGTATAAGGGTGTTTTATGTAATTATATGTGTTTTCACCGGGTAGAAAATGCATGAAATATCATATTTATGTTTAAACCTTAGTTTTCGGGTAAAAAGCATGTTTTTCACTTTTCTTGGTTTATTACATCGTATGACATGTGATTTTACGATTTTCAAAGAGTGTTCTTGAAAATGGTGAAAAATGATGGTTTTTGAAGAAATCTCAACACTTGGTGTTTTGGAGGTTTAGAGCTTGCCTTTGGGGTTGAGTCTCAGGTTTTGAAACGTTTTGTTAAAAATGAGAAAAAACATTTTGAAAATGTCTTGTTTGATCTCCATATTGATGGATGGATCTATATACATGTTTAATGCATTGTTTTGAGAAACTATTTTCGTAGTTGAGATACGGTACGATTTTTAGAAGATTATCTAGATGTACCGGGATGACGTGTATTTGGCACAAGTTGCCCTCGGTGTAAGTTCGAAAACGTGCGCAGCGTAGGTGCTCTGTACCTTCGGGTTAGTCCCCGTAAATTGAGTTGGTTGGGTGCTTTGTACCCTCGGGTGGTCGCCCGTAAATTAAGCAGTTTGTTATGGTGCTCCGTATAGAACTTGTCATTATCTAGCGAGTCTTGAATGGCTGGGGTCTAGGGTAATGGACATGAGTCTATAGTTGCTACCTTTGTCTGTGTGACAGAGTCGGTACATAGGATCTTCTTTTTTTTTTTCCACGATGGTACATTCCATGAGGGAACAATGTTTTGGTAATTGTTTTTCTTTAACTGTGGTTGGTTATTTGCATTATTTACAACACATGATTTTAAGGATGAAAACGGGGTTTTATGTTAATAAAACCGTTTTGGGAGACTGATGTAGTCTGATGGGAAAACTTGTGGGTTTTGGATGGAAAAACTTTTGGGTTTTGTGGTTGAGTTTGCTCCCACGCTATATGATTGCATATTTCCTGCTTTACAGCTTTATTGTATGTTTCAATTGGGCTTCGGTTCACGGGTGGGATTTTCTGTACAAAATCTTTTTCAGGTGATGATGTGGATGATGATCTTGAGTAGATCTAGTGATGCTCGTGCCGACGGATGATGGAAGGCTGTAGTAGTTTTCCTTTTTGGCATGCCTATTCCTGAAGGCAAATTTTGTACGCCATAAGGCGATATACTGTATGCATGTTGGAACTGTATGCCTTTGTTTATGAGAGATATCTTTTGTTGGGTATTCTATTATTTTCAATAGGCGGCTTTGAATATATAAAAACCTTTATTTTCATAAAAAATTGGTGTTTGGTGGATTTTCACGTGACCCCGGGTTTTGGGGCGTGACAACTTGGTATCAGAGTTCTGGGTTCGAATACCTAAGGGCCATGGAAAAGGGATTTATCACCTGGTAAGGTTGATCGAGTATGCTTGATTGCATGTGTTTAAACGTTGGTTTATAACATGTTAATAACTTTTTGAGCATGATAGTTGTGTATATGTGGGTATAGAGGTTGAATCTCAGAATTGATGAGTCTTGCCTTAGGGCGTTTGGAATAACAGATTTTGAAGCCACGTTAGAAACGCGTTTGGCCGATGTATTTTCTAGCAGGGAATCTGAATAGGTTATCCAAATTGATGAGTCCATCTTGTTGATTCTCCTCGGTATGTGAGACATGTTTACATGTTCTTATGTGGCTATGCGATAGCATGATTATGTGTTTATGTTAGAAATAACATGTTGTAGGAAAGCTTATCCTATTATATTGCTTTCTATAGAACTATGTCCACGCGGGGAGGACGGGGACGAGGTCGTGGCCGAGGTTGTGCTTATGTTCAGGTTCCAAAGGAGGGAGACGTTCATGCCCCACAAGAACAAGTGGGCGGTGCTGACGTTGTCCAGGAGATTCTTGCCACTATTAAAGGTATGGCAGAAGCGACCAGGGCTAGTGTACGGGTCCCTGAACCAAGGGCTTTTGTGGCTATGAGGGAGTTTTAGTTGTTGGATCCTCCAACATTTTCTAGAGAGCCAGACCCCAAGGTGGCTACTGAGTGGTTGGAAGTGACCCCATCGATCTTTGATACTCTGGATATCGAGGAGGATGCTCTGCGCGTAAATTTGGCGACGTTCCAACTACAGGAAGATGCTCGAGAATGGTGGAAGTTCGCCAAGACCACTGTAGATGAGATGTGGGCTTCTTTCACGAGAGTGTTCTTGGAGAAGTATTTCCAGAGATCTTCAAGAGATACTTACCGAGAGGAGTTCCTCTCCCTTGTTCAGGGGAATCTGTCTGTGGTCCAGTATGAGGCCAAGTTCGCGAATCTGTCGCGATTTTCCCTAGAGATGGTATCGACTGAGGAGTTGCGTACTCGGAGGTTTGAGAGGGGACTCCGACCTACTATCAAGGACAGGGTTGCAGCTCTAGATGTGGAGGTGTACATCAAGCTGATGGAAGCAGCTATCTGGGTAGAGAACTCGTTGGCAGACAACCGTAGGGTTAGAGAGGGTAAGAACCAGCAGGGCAGTGGAGATACACAGTCTCAGCGGCGCAGGAACAAGCGTCGGAGGTCGTCTGGACCTAGTTCTCATTTTGCTGGATCGTATCAGCCGTAGTCGTCTGCACCTACACTTTCAGTGGCCTCGACAGGAAGGCCAAAGTAGAGAGGGTTGATCTGTTATAGATGCGGGCAGTCGGGGCATCGTTCAGTTGAGTGCCCGCAGAAGGGCCAGGCTCAGAGTTTAGCGCCCGTCTAGTCATAGGCGAGAGACCCACCTATCTGTTTTGGTTGTGGTCAGTCCGGGCACTTTCGTAGACACTTTCCCAGAGAGGGGAATACCTAGGGTGCGACAGGAGCGCCAACTGTTTCATCTATACAGAGGTGACAGGCTCTGCAGTAGCCTAGGGCTCAAACTTTTAGGTTTGTGGAGGGAGGTGCTTCGGCGCAGTTGGTGAGGCAGCCATCGACTTAGGGTTATGGTGGGCAGACCAGACTACCACAGGCCAGGGCTTATGTTCCTGCTGATCCCGGTGCTTCCAAGGCATCAGTTGGACTTGATGCTACGGCTACTCCACCCACGATCAAAGGTACTCTTCTGGTCTTTAGATCATGGGCCAATGTTCTCATCGACACGGGAACATCACACTCCTTTATCTCTTCTGCTTTTGCATATGCATTGGGATTACAGATAGACCCGTTGGGTAGTGCATTGAGTGTAGAGACCCCTGTCAATGGGAATGTAGTTTTGAGTATAGTTTGCAGGTCCTGTGAGTTAGGAGTCGCCGGTCGTTGTTTAGAGTTTGATTTTATTATTCTAGACATGACCACGTTTGATGTCATCCTAGGGATGGACTGGATGACTACCTACCGTGCCTTTATAGATTGTGAGCGATGGAGAGTGTTGATCTGTACGCTAGAGGGTGACTGCTTCTACTTTGTAGGTGATCAGGATGAGGGCTTGATGTCTATGCCTGGTGTCACTCGGGTTCGAGGAGATTTGGGTTTTCTCTTTTTTGCGCTCAGGTTGGATGAGCCAGTTGGGGTTCGAGGAGTGTTACCTCTTGTGGTATGTGAGTACCCAGATGTCTTTCCTAATGATTTGTTTGAGTTACCGCCGAGTCGAGATGTGGAGTTCTCTATTGATCTTGTTTCAGGAGCGGCTCCCATCTCCATGCCATCATATCGCTTTGCCCCGGCTGAGTTGAGAGAACTCAAGGTGCAGTTGCAGGAGTTGCTAGACAAGGGGTTTGTGCGGCCGAGTACATCACCGTGGGGAGCTCCAGCGCTCTTTACAAAGAAGAAGGATGGTTCGTTGAGATTATGTGTAGACTACAGGAAGCTGAACCAGGTAACAGTGAAGAATAAGTATCCTATGCCTAGGATCGATGACTTGTTTGATCAGCTGAGGGGATCACGCTGCTTTTCGAAGATTGACTTGAGGTCAGGGTATCATCAGGTGAGGATTAGGGACGAGGGCATAGCGAAGATCTCTTTTCGGACTCGTTATGGTCACTACAAGTTTCTAGTTATGCTGTTTAGTCTGACGAACGCTCCAGCTCCATTTATGGGCTTGATGAACCATATCTTCCACCCTTATCTGGATAGTTTTGTGGTCGTGTTCGTGGATGATATTTTGGTTTATTCGCCCACGAGGGAGATGCACGAGGAGCATCTCCATGTTGTTTTGCAGCTTCTGAGAGAACATCGCTTGTATGCGAAGTTCGAGAAGTGCGAGTTCTGGATGACATAGGTGAGATTCCTTGGACACGTGGTGTCGAAGGATGGGGTGTCAGTGGACTCGACAAAGACTGATGCAGTGACGGATTGGCAGCGACCGAAGAACGTTTTTGAGATCCGTAGTTTTCTGGGTCTAGCGGGTTATTATCGACAGTTTGTGCAGGACTTCTCTAGGCTTGCAGCACCGATGATGTATTTGACGCGGAAGGGAGTTACGCTTGTGTGGAGTGAATCCTGTGAGTCAGCTTTTCAGGAGCTGAAGAGGAGATTGACCAATGCACCAGTGTTGATTATTCTTGAGCGAGGTCTAGGTTACACAGTGTACTGCGACGCGTCACATGAGGGTTTAGGGTGCGTTCTGGTGCAGGAGGGTAAGGTTGTAGCTTATGGATCTCGGCAGTTGAAGACACATGAGAGGAACTACCTGACACATGATCTGAAATTGGCAGCCGTGGTCTTTCCCTTGAAGACATGGCGTCACTATCTTTATGGTGAGCATTTCGAGGTCTTCTCTGATCACAAGAGCCTAAAGTACTTGTTTTCGCAGAAGGACTTAAATCTTCGCCAACGAAGATGGATGGAGTTGTTGGAGGACTATGACTTTGATTTGTAGTACCATCCGGGTAAGGTAAATGTTGTAGCTGATGCGCTTAGTAGGAGATCCTATAGCTCGTTAGCTTCTGTGGCTATGCGAGAGTGGGACATGCTTGGAGACATTGGGGAGTTTGATTTTTGTCTCGGGGAGACAAGGGGAGGTGCGACCTTATATTCAGTAGCTTCACAGCCTGTATTAATTGCACGCGTGTTAGAGGCTCAATGGATCAATCAAGAAGCTAAGATGATACGGGACCGCATTGCTGGTGGGAAGGACACAACAGGATGGATGGTGGCTTCAGATCAAAGTTTGAGGTTATTAGGGCCACTGTTTTTGCCAGAGTCGTGCCATGCTGAGGTGCTACATGAGTTTTATCATTCACGTCTTGTAGTGCATCGAGCAGGCACGAAGATGTTTCGTGGCTTAAGTTGTCAGTTCTGGTGGACGGGAATGAAGAGAGATGTGATCCGATTTGTTTCTCGATACTTTACTTGTCAGCAAGTAAAGGTGGAACACTAGAGACCAGTAGGATTGTTGCAGCCATTGCCTATATCTGAGTGGAAGTGGGAGAATATCACGATGTATTTTGTATTAGGACTTCCACGCTCGCCGAAGGGACATGATACTGTTTGGGTTGTGGTTGATAGGTTGACGAAGTCTGCGCACTTCCTTCCTATTCGAGTGAGAGACCCAGTAGATCGATTGAGTAGATTGTATATCCGTGAGATAGTCTGATTACATGGGATACCTGTGACTATCATTTCTGACCGAGACCCGCGCTTTACATCGCGCTTTTGGCAGAGTCTTCAGGAGGCTTTGGGGACTAGCTTGACTTTCAGCACAGCTTTTCACCCACAAACCGACGGTAAGTCTGAGAGGACCATCCAAATTTTGGAGGACATGTTGAGAGCTTGTGTGCTTGATTTTCGAGGTTCTTGGGAGGATCATCTATCATTAGCAGAGTTTGCATACAACAATAGTTACCAGTCCAGTATTGGGATGGCACCGTATGAGGCCTTGTATGGTAGGCCATGTAGATCGGCCGTGTGTTGGATAGAGGTGGGTAAGACCAGTGTTTTGGGACCCGACTTAGTACGGGAGACGACGGAGAAGATTGTCGTGATTTTTCAGCGTCTGGTGAGGGCCCAGAGCCACCAAAAGAGTTATGCAAATCAGAGGAGGAGACCTTTGGAGTTTGCAGTGGGAGATCACGTGTTTTTGAAGGTCTCGCCACGTAAAGGGATGATGAGGTTTAGTCGTCGCGGGAAGCTATCACCACGTTTTATTAGACCCTTCACGATCCTTTAGAGGATTGGGGTGGTAGCATACCATCTAGCCTTGCCGCCTTAGTTAGCATCTGTGCACAACGTCTTTCACGTTTTGATGCTTCGGAGGTACGAACCTGATCCTTCGCATGTGATAGATTAGGCCGAGTGCAGGTGGATGAGGATGTCACGTAAGAGGAACGCCTAGTGAGGATTCTGGATACAAAGGATTAAGTGTTGCGGGGGAGAACGATTGCTTATGTCAAAGTTCAGTGGCTTTATCATGGGGTGGAGGAAGCGACTTGGGAGCTGAAGTTTGGGATGCGTGCCAAATACACAGACCTGTTTACCTCATGACCTTATAGAGTATTTCGGGGGGACCCTATACCGTTTTATTTTTGATATATATAAATGATGATGTGTTTTCCTTCATGTTATATCTCATCGATGCATGGTTTATGTTTTGGAGTTGTAGAACAGCATGTAGATGTGTTTTATGCTTTCTTGGACCTTGTTTAGGCTTGTTTGGTTGGCCTTAGAATTGAAAAATCGAGACCAAAATACTAGGTTGTGACACCTTGGGTTTGGTCGACTGGACTGGTATGTTCGGTCGACTGAACTATTTTTCTTGAGTTCGGTCGACTGAATCGAAGGGTTCGGTAGACTGAACTGGGCGGTTCTACATTTTTCGAGAAGCTTCAGTCAACTGAAGTGGCCTCTTCAGTCGACTGAACTGCCTTTTTGCTGAGCCTATAAGTATTCCAGTGGGCTGAAATGTTTGGAAAAAAAAGCTTGTTTCTTCTTTCCCTCTGCCTTCTCTCTACATATTTGAGTTGCTTGAGCCCAGTTTTCGACGATCAGCTTGTGGATACCTGTTATTCATGCTGTTAGCTTCGTGTTCGACCGATCAGATTCCTTTTTTGACGTGGTTCAGATCTTGAGACTTTGAGTTTTGACTCACCGAGGTAGGACTTTAGACCCTACTGCTGTATAAGGGTGTTTTATGTAATTATATGTGTTTTCACCGGGTAAAAAATGCATGAAATGTCATATTTATGTTTAAACCTTGGTTTTCGGGTAAAAAGCATATTTTTTGCTTTTCTTGGTTTATTACATCGTATGACATGTGGTTTTATAATTTTCAAAGGGTGTTCTTGAAAACGGTAAAAAATAATGGTTTTTGATGAAATCTGAACACTTGGTGTTTTGGAGGTTTAGAACTCGCCTTTCTGGTTGAGTTTCAGGTTTTGAAACGTTTTGTTGAAAACGAGGAAAAACATTTTGAAAATATTTTGTTTGATCTCCATATTGATGGATGGATTTATATACATGTTTAATGTATTGTTTTGAGAAAATATTTTCGTAGTTGAGCTACGGTACGATTTTTAGAAGATTATCTAGATGTACTGGGATAACGTGTATTTGGCACAAGTTGCCCTCGGTGTAAGTCAAAAAACGTGCGCAGCGTAGGTGCTCTGTACCTTCGGGTTAGTCCCCGTAAATTGAGTTGGTTGGGTGCTTTGTACCCTCGGGTGGTCATCCGTAAATTAAGCGGTTTGTTATGGTGCTTCATATAGAACTTGTCATTATCTAGCGAGTCTTGAATGGCTGGGGTCTAGGGTAATGGACATGAGTCTATAGTTGCTACCTTTGTCTGTGTGACAGAGTTGGTACATAGGATCTTATTCTTTTTCTTTTCCACGATAGTACATTCTGTGAGGGAATAATGTTTTGATTACTGTTTTTCCTTAACTGTGGTTTGTTATTTGCATTATTTGCAACACATGGTTTTAAGAATGAAAATGAGGTTTTATGTTAATAAAACCATTTTGGGAGACTGGTGTAGTCTGATGGGAAACTTGTGGGTTTTGGATGGAAAAACTTTTGGGTTTTGTGGTTGAGTTTGCTCCCACGCTATTTGATTGCATATTTCCTGCTTTACAGCTTTATTGTCTGTTTCTATTGGGCTTTGACTCACGGGTGGGATTTTGTGTACAAAACTTTTTTCAGGTGATGATGTGGATGATGATCTTGAGTAGATCTAGTGATGCTCGTGCTGACGGATGATGGAAGACTGTAGTAGTTTTCCTTTTTGGTATGCCTGTTCCTGAAGGCAAGTTTTGTATGCCATAAGGCGATATACTGTATGCATGTTGGAACTGTATGCCTTTGTTTATGAGAGATATTTTTTGTTGGGTATTCTATTGTTTTCAACATGCGGTTTTGAATATATAAAAACCTGTATTTTCATAAAAATTGGTGTTTGGTGGATTTTCACGTGACTCCGGATTTTGAAAAATAGGATATTATAAGGAAATTTTAAACTAGTAATGAAAAGAAAATGATAGAGAAAGAAATTACACTAATAAAAATGAAAAGAAAAAGAAATTAAAAAATAAATATTAGTGAAGGAGCATTAAATTAATGTTATAAGAAAATAAAGGAATATTAAAGAAATAAAATAATAACTAATAAAAGAACTTTAAACTAATATAAAAGAAAGAAAACAAAAAGAAAATAAACACAACTATTTTAATTAGAGGATAAGAATGTAATAATGAGAATTATATTCATATAATGTAAGTGTTTTGATTATAACAACTAACAACATTAATAAATTGTAATTGCTAAAAATATTAACACTAATTAATGAGTAAATAAAAAAAAATAACAATGTGCTAGGTGTGAGTGTGTAAGTTAAGAAACTTAGTTAAAATGACTAAATTACATGAAGCAAGTTAAATAATCAACAAGGTTAACTATATAAATGGCAGAAATACACTAATTGAAATTGAATTTAATCCGATCACTCCAAAAGAGAGGGAATGAAGCTAGATAGATCGGGGGTCTAAACAAGGCACCTGAATTGCTAATGAATCCTCAAGTCGGGGAATGGTGCCAATGATCCAATCCTCAAGATCGAAGTTAGGGCGTCAGTGGTTTGGCTCTTGGTACTTCGGCAGGGTTTCGACGTCGGGGCTCGGTTGCTCGGCGACTCGGCAGAGCTTCTCTCACTAAACATCTCATTAATTTTTTGTCCTGAAAACGTACGCTGGGATATGGTATTTATAGAATTCTTCAATCAATGAGATGCTGCCACGTTTTGGGGAATGTCAGGCCATTTGGAGTTGGCAGTCGCCAGGTTGAGAGATGGTGGTCACCAGGTTTAAAAAGGTTCCACATGGTTCTATTGGCGGTCGCCACAATACAAGTTAGCGGTCGCCAGGTTGGAGGTGGCGGTCGCCACTTTTGGCTAGGGTTTCCAAGATGTTCTATTGGCGAGGCCTCAATGAACATGGCGATCACCTCATTGGGAATAACTTGCATAGCAAGTTATTGGTGGTTCAACATAATTTCATTGGTTTGAAGGTTTTTGATGATTGGGTTCAAATACCGAGCTTGGATCATTTCTCGAGGATCGTACTGAGGCATCATTCTAACTGTTTTCATCATCGGATTCACCTAAGATTGGGTGGGGTCAAATTTGGATGTCTACATATCCTGAATTTAGTACATCACAAGAAGAATGACAATACCTCTGATGAGTTATTTAAGGGTAAGAGGCCTACCTATAATTACTTAAGAACATGGGAGTGTCTTACGAAGGTAGCGATACCTCCTCCTAAGAAGGAGAAGATAGGTGCAAAAACCGTTGATTGTGTTTTCATCGGTATAGCTCAAAGTATCAGTGTTTATCAATTTCTTGTGTATGAATCTGCAGTAACTGATATTCACAAGAACACAGTCATAGAGTCTAGAAACGTGTCGTTCTTTGAACACATATTTCCGTATAGATCCATTAAAGAGTCCAGTTCAGTAAAATGGATTTTGCATCCTGCTAATGATAGCAGTAGAGACCAAGAAGAGGAAGTTGATATAGAGCCAAGACGCAGCAAACGTGTCACGCCCCCGACTCCGAGGCACGTGAACATGCTTAACCACCTAATAATCTAAGCCAATCGATGAGAAAACCTTTTCTTGTAGTTTAATCCGTGC
>JAUMHN010413973.1:0-10087 GCA_032360265.1 Heliamphora ciliata
TGAGTAAAACTTTCAGTGGAACACAAACACGTATTAGTGATTTCTGCAATTTAGCAAACCTTATAGCGGTATCCGCATTATGCAAAATCAGCAGCGATTTCTACAATTTTCATAAAATACTGAATTACAGTTCACAGCATTAAAGAACTATAATTGCACTCTGACTCATAATCTCAAGACCATATAGCATTGAGCTCCTGCTATTAAATGCTTACCATTTCTCTCCACATTAAGATTTTCGATACTCGCCAATTAAATTTAATTACTGATAATTTAATTTAATCGGCATCTTGATGTTCTTTAAGCCCTTCTACTTAATTTATTTGATTGCCGGATAATTAAATCTACCTGCAGGGTTTGGGCCGGTCAAAATTTATAAACTTTCTTAAGATGGTATCGTCAATTCTGATCTTTCAGGACGTGAATTCCGTCAATAATTAATATTACCATATAAATAATACCGCTATCCAATTCACCGGTAATATAAATTCATATAAGATCGTATCCTCTAATGAATCAAAACAACGAATACTAAATATACGCAAATCAATAATTATTTCAGGATTAAGAGAATAAGTACTATTCATAATAACTTTGAGGGTGTGAATTAATTTATATAGTCAGTATAAAATTAATTATCACAAATGTCCCGTTCAATATACACAAAGTGTACTAGAACAGAGAGTCAGAACAGTAGACGACGCTATTATCTGTTTCTTGTAATCAAGACAGGCCTACTAAAACGCTGTGCTACAGTAGTACTAATAGTATGCCCATTTTCATCTAAACTGTAAACATAAAACTTATATTCTACAAGAATCTAAAATCTGATCTTCTGTGTGCAAGCCGTACTCTACACACCAGATTAAATACTATACAAAATATTGGATATCCATGCATAACATTAAAGAAATAAAACACAAATATTGCTCATAAAGATTCTCATAAAATGAAAAATTAATTTTATTAAAAAATAAAATTAAATACTAAAAATATAGTTTTTAGTATACCAACCCTAACACCTCTAGCAGCATGAACCTATGTGACTATGTGTTAGCATGCTTATGTGATTACTGCTTATGTTCATGCAATGTGTGGCATCTTATGTTCTGTGTTTCTTTCATGTAGACATGATGTCTGTGCGGAGAGGGCGAGGCCGTGATCGAGGCTGTGGCCGTAGTTTTGGCCAAGGGGATGTGCTTATCTCTGATGCTAGGGATGCAAATGATCCCCAGGGACCGATAGGAGCGACTAAGTTGCTGCGTGTGCTGGTAGGCTTCATCCAGCAGCTGGTTGAGACCGCTCGGGGGAGAGAGAGAGCCCGAGTTAAGGGCAACAGTGGCAATGTGAGAGTTCAGGTGTATGGATCCTCCTACCTTTGCTGGGGATCCTGATCCTACAGTGGCGACAAAGTGGTTGGATTTAGTGACTCAGATCCTTGATATACTATAGACAGTGAAAGAAGATTTGCGGGTTCCTTTTGCTACCTTCTAGTTGAGAGGGGATGCTTATGAGTAGTGAAAATATGCCCGAAATACTCTGGAGGGCACATGGGCAGCTTTCACAGGGGTTTTTTTAGAGAAATACTTTCCAGCTTCATTGAGAGACTTGTACAGGGAGGAGTTCTATGCTCTCACCCAGGGAGCGATGGGCATTATGTAGTACGAGGCCAGGTTTACTAGTCTGTCTCATTTTGCACCAGAGTTGGTGAGTACAGACTAGTTGTCGTCAAGAAGCAGCGAGGACTAAGAACACTTTGACTGAGATTCGGGTTTTTAGGGATGCCAAGACACCACAAGGTGGGACAGAGGCACAGATAGGTGGGCGTTTGATAAGAGACAGAAGCCCTCTAGCCTTAGTTTTCATCCATCTAGATTACCACAGAAGTTTTCTGCACCAGCACCATTGGTGGCTTCGTTTGGGAGGCCAAAGCAGAGGGAGGCTCTATATCGGTGTGGACAGCCGGGGCATCGTGTGTCAGATTGGTTGCAGCCGAGCCAGTACTGGGATCCATAGTTGAGGCAGTCCCAAGGACCCGTACCGGTTCAATCATAAGGGAGAGCGCCGTCGATTTGTTTTGGATGTGGCCAGAATGGACATATTCGTAGGACCTGTCCCTAGAAAGAGAGTGCCGTCGAGCACAGTAGGACATCAGAGGGTTCATTTGTGCAGGATCGACAACAACATCCCGCAGTTCAGACTTCCCGTGTTGTAGATGAGGGAACTTCAGTTCAGTCGGTACGGCAACCGATAGTTCTGGGCCATGATGGATAAACCAGGATGACGTATGGTCTAGCGTGTGTACTCACATCTCCCAGTTCTTCCAAGGCACCGATTGTGCCTGATGATCTTCAGTGAGCAGAGGTACTTTCTGAGTATGCAGACTTTAGGCCAGTGTTCTCATCAGCATGGGAGCATTATGTTTCTTTTTTCAACTGTTGTGGGGTCAGTGATAGACTCTGTGGGTGGTGTGCTGTGTTGAGACAGCGGTTGGTGAGCATGTGAGGTTGGGGTGAGTTGTAGATCGTCATGAGATAGTTAGCCGTTGTTTAGGATGCCTGACCTTGTTTGACTATATCGTAGGAATGGTTTGGTTGACCATCTCTCGTGCTGGTGTCGATGGTGATCAACGGGGTTGTTTTCTTTTGACCTTGTGTTGAATTTCGGGAACGAAATTCCTTTAAGGGGGTAGAGTTGTGAGACCCTGACTCGTTTTCTTTTTTGGCATTGTTCAACGCGTGTTTATTGTTTTTGTTGCAGCATGTTCATACGTGTTTATATGCATGTTCGGGTTTAGAGATGCATGTGGGGTTGGTTCATAGGGCCGTTGGGCGTTGTGGGACAAATTTTTTGTGGCCTATAAATATCTCGCATTGGATATTTTCAAAATATATTTTCAAAACTTACAAGCTTAGTTTTTTCTTTTTCTCTCTGCCTTATCTCTAACTTTTCGGGGGCCCGGGGCTCAATTTTTGATGATCCAATAGTAGATCCTTATTCTCCTTGTGGTGGGTTACGCATTCATCTAGAAAAATTTTTATTCCAACGAAGTTCAATTTTGTACATGGATCGAGGTGTTGAGTTTTTGACTCAACAAGGAAGGATCCTAAACTCTCATGTCTTATAAGGGTGTTACGTATAATCATATATGATTTTACCACCTTGAAATGCATGAAAAATCATTTTCTATTTTGATAAATTGGGTTTTGGTTTAAAACCATTTTTGGTCAATTTCAATTGGATGGAGTCGGGTTTTGGATTTTTCTTTCGAGATTTTGTGGTAGTCTTGAGCTTGGGTATGCCCGAAGATGTTAAAAAGGGAGTTCGGAGGCTTCGATTTGGGGTTGAGATAGTTGGACCCATAGCTCAAAAACAGTTTTCACGTGGGGTTAATGGACTAAACTAGGTGGTTCGGTCGACTGGATCGTTGTTTGGGTGGTTCAGTCGACTGACCTGTGCTTTTGGGGGAATTTTGCAAAATTCTAGTAGCTTGTTTTGGTCGATTGGAAGGGGGTTCAATTGACTGATGTCCTATGTAGGGCGTTTTGTTGTTTTGGTGGTTGTGTTGTGGCTTTTTGGTCGGTTAAATGTGTGAGGTTCAATTGACGAGCTTTCCTTTAGTAGCTTTTAAGCGATTGAATTATGGGATTCTGTCAACTGAACTCATGAAGAGGGGTGTGGGTTGTTCCTGGTTTTGGTTGGCCGTGGTGGAACTGTGGTGGCTCGTTTCGTTATTGTCCTCGGGGATGACGTGGTTGGGAAAGATGGGGTTTGGTCAGAACCGTTTTGTGGGAGGTTTGGTGTTGGCCTTTGGTTTGGTCTGGTTTTGTATGTTGTTGGTCGTGTCGGGTGTATGGCCTGTGATGTTGTGGCGGGTTGTGTGGCGTCGTTATGTGAAACGTTTTGGTTATATGTGCTTTTATGCTTATAAAAGTCTAGTTAGTTTTATTTATGCATGGACGGTTATGTGGTCACACGTGATCTTATGTGGCCATGGTGCATTTGAAATTCTGATTTTATATGTGCACGTGTTGCACTGGTTAAAACTATGATTTTAAAGATGCATATGTTGGGGCGAATATTGGTTCCTCAGTGAAAGTCCGTAAAAATGCATTAGTTGGGGCAGATATTGGTCGTACGGTGAAAGCCCGTGAAGATGTATGATGAGGGCGGATATTGGTCCTACGGTGAAAGTCCGTGAAGATATGTATTAAGGGCGTATATGGTCTTACGGTTTTACCCCGTGAAGATATATATTAATTCTGCATGCGTTGCATTATGTAAATGACATGTGTTGCATGTAGGGCTCGTGGGAGTTTTGGGTCGTAGGAGTTTATCTTTACTTGTGAAGCATTTAGTATCTATATATCAAACTATTTTTGAGGTTAGCATGACCAGTGACATAAAACCATTTTTTTTCTAAGTGTTTTTCTCCTGAGACTCATATGAGTTCAAATATAAAATCGTTTTCAAAATCGTTTTCAAGGCTCGTGTGAATTGAATACCGCACATTATTTTCTGAGCGTGTTTAACTTTAATTTCATATTTGTTTAGTTTCTACTGAGTTTTGGCTCACGGTGTGAAATTTGAAATATTTTTCAGGTACCGGTCACGCGAGTTGATTCAGAGAAGCCGGTTGGGGTGAAAGATCTGTAGTCTTCATTTTTACTCTTTTTGATCATGTATTCTTATAACATGTTTTCTGGTATTAGAACCGTGTAATGTAAATCTTTTTGGCGGTTATATTTAATGCATGCATGTTTTACTTTATGAGTAAACATCGGGTTGGGTATTTATATGGTTGTTATGGGTGTTTCACGTGATCCGAAATTTAGGGTGTGACAAACATGTTACTATTCATGAATAGTGATCATCAAATATTCAAAAGTAAACAGTATTTTTTAATTATTCATTGTATTGTTTAATTTTCCAATTTGAATGTAATTTCACATCCAGAGCTTCGTCTCTCAGATATTTAAGGGAGCCTTCACCCCCTGTGGAAGGAAGATAAGTCAGAACTATTTTCTATTCTCTTTCCAAGATTCCTAACCCTCTCATATATTATACTTTCAGTCTTCCTCCTTGAGATTGTAAGTTCCAATTTTCAATTTGTATTTCAAATTGCAAATTCAATAAAAAAAATTTTATAAGTGTTTATAAGTGTTTCCTTTGCTTACTTCCAGTACATTTATAATTTGTACTAATGTGTATAACTCAATCCAAGTTAGTGTGGGCCTGAAATGGTATCAGAGCCATTTTAAAATTGTGTAGATATAACTCGTCGTGATAGTGACCAAATGGAACGGCATGACTTTGAAGCAAGGGTTGTTAGTCTCCTTTAAGTGTCGGTAAGGCCAAGTACACCATTCCTCATTGGCTGTTATAGGTACAATTTATAATATGGTTAGGTTAATCAGATCTTTTACCCACAATCTCATTGGTGAAGGTTCATCTAGAACACCACAAATTATAAATTAAAGTGAAATAGCAATTGAAGATACGGAAAAAGTTATAACAAATTGGAATATGCCAAAAAAGAATATTAATGAATTATATGACAAGAAAATTTGAATTAAAACAAACTTATAAAATTAAAACTATAGAATAAATATTACTAGTAACAAACCAATATCAAACCTTTCAATTATTAGATGCTTAATTAATTAAAAAAATTTAACAAAAATTTAATTTTTTACATTTAGGATTAGTCCAAGTAGGAATTAAACCCATGACAAGATTAAATCTTAATAAATCAATAATTTGCTCATTAGTTGACCTGAGACACTTATCTTATTCGGATGTACTCTTAGGCACTATTAAAACAAGCTTGGCTCATGGACCAGTATACTTCGAATGTTTTTCCAACTTGGAAGTATCACTTCATGACCCAACTATTCTCAAAACATTAACTTTACAAGTTCAAACAAAAAGATATAATATGGATCAATTAACATTAAATTTACAAACTACATATAGAGTATATTTAAAAGTTATGACAACATCTGTCCCAATGTTTAAAGATATAACTAGTCCACATGGATCTACAATTTTATTTCAATTAAATCCAAACACATCTCAAGAATATACTATTAGAGTTATAAAATAGAATGAAATAGAAGAAGTTGATAATAAAGATAATAATACATGGAATTTTTCCCAAATTATGCCACCTCAATCTTCAACACAAACACAAGTTCAACCAGATACCATCATTGAATTTCCAGATAGATCTGTTCAAATTCAAAATGTTGTAATAAATGCCAAACTTCTTTGTGTTAAACAGATAGTGCCTTAGAGTGCGTTCGAACTTGTAAAGTTAATATTTTCAAAGTTAGGAAAACATTCGAAGTATACTTGTTCATGAGCCAAGCTTGTTTTAATAGTGCCTTAGAGTGCGTTCGAATAAGATAAGTTTCCTAGGTCAACTAATGAGCAAATTATTGATTTATTAAGATTGAATCTTATCATGGGTTTAATTTCTACTTGGACTAATCCAAAATGTAAAAAATTAAATTTTTGTCGAATTTCTTTAATTAATTGAGCATCTAATAATTGAAAGGTTTGATATTGGTAATATTTGTTCTACATTTTTAATTTTATAAGTTTGTTTTAAATCAAATTTCTTGTCATATAATTCATTAATTTTCTTTTTTGGCATATTCCAATTTGTTAGAACTTTTTTCATATCTTCGATTGCTATTTCACTTTGATTTATAATTTGTGGGGTTTTAGATGAACCTTTACTAGTGAGATTGTGGGTAAAAGATCTAATTAACCTAGCCATATTATAAATTGTACCTATAACAGTCAATGAGAAAGTGTGTTCTTGGCCTTATTGACACTTGAAGGAGACTTACAATCCATGCTCCAAAGTCATGCCGTTCCATTTGGTCACTATCACGACGAGTTATACCTGCACAATTTTAAAATGGCTCTGATACCATTTCACGACGAGTTATAACTATAATAATATTCCTTTAATTATAATAGACATATAAGATTTATTATAAATGGCAGGCTATTATCGATGATTCGTGAAGGTTTTTTCGACTTGTCGTGTTGATGACTTGTTTTACATGAAAGGGAGTCAATTTTGTTTGGAGTGAGTCTTGTGAGTTGGCATTCCAGGAGCTGAAGAAGAGATTGATGAGTGCACCCGTATTTGTTATTCTGGAACGAGATTTGGGTTACACAGTGTATTGTGATGCACCGCATGACGGCTTAGGGTGTGTCTTGATGTAGGAGGGTAAGGCTGTGGCTTATGGATCTCGACAATTGAAGACGCACAAACAGAATTACCCGACACATGATTTGGAGTTGGCAGCCCTCATTTTTGCCTTAAAGGTATGGCGGCACTATCTGTACAGTGTGCATTTTGAGGTTTTCTCAGATCACAAGAGTTTGAAATACTTATTTTCTTAGAAGGACATAAATCTATGCCAGCGACGGTGGATGGAGTTTATGGAGGACTATGACTTTGACCTCTAGTATCACCCCGGGAAGGCCAATGCCGTGGCTGACGCTTTTAGCAGGAGATCTCATGGTTCGGTGGCTTCTATTGCCATGCGAGAGTGAGACATGCTCGAGGAGGTTAAAGAGTTTAATTTGTGTCTTAGAGAGACCGAGGAGGGTGCGACCTTATTTTCAGTAGTTTGGTGACCCATGTTGATTGCCCGTGTTCTAGAACTTAGCAAAAAGATTAGGAAGCTCAGATGTTTTAGGATCGTGTGGCCAGTGGAGGAGACACAGACACCAAGGGATGGGTTGTGAGTCTAGATCAAAGTTTGAGGTTTATTGGGAGAGTATTTGTGCCTGAATCATGCCACGATGATGTGTTAAGGGATTTTCACCATTCTCGTCTTGTAGTTCACTTAGGAGGCACCAAAATATAACATGATCTTTGCCATCAGTTCTGGTGGAAGGGAATGAAGAGGGATGTGGCTCAGTTTGTTTCTCGATGCATTACTTGTCAGCAAGTGAAGGAAGGACATTAGAGGCCCATAGGGTTGTTACAGCCGTTGCCAGTATCGGAATAGAAGTGAGAGAACATCACGATGGATTTTGTGTCTGGACTTCCTAGATCGCCTAAGGGGCATGATGCTGTTTGGGTTGAGGTTGATAGACTGACGAAGTCTACGCAGTTTCTTCCCATTCGTGTGAAGGAATTTGTGGATAAGTTGAGTAGGCTATATGTCGATGAGATTATTCGGTTACACGGAGTACCTATATCTATTGTTTCTGACTGAGACCCGTGTTTTACATCACGCTTCTGGCAGAGTTTCAGGTAGCTTTGGGGATGAATCTTCTTCTCAGCACTGCTTTTTATCCTCAAATGGACAGTCAGTCCGAGCGTACTATACAGATTTTGGAGGACATGCTGAGAGCTTGTGTGCTTGATTTTCGGGGATCTTGGGAGGATCATTTGCCGTTGGTAGAGTTTATGTATAATAATAACTATCAGCTTAGCATTAGGATGGTGCCATTTGAGGCTTTGTATGGCAGGCCGTGTAGGTCGCCAGTGTGTTGGGAAGATGTGGGATAAGTCGTAGTTTTGGGACCCGACTTGGTGTGGGAAACGACTGAGAAGATTACTATGATTTGCCAACACTATGGGGAGGTGGCATATTGTTTGGCTTTGCCTCCTCAGTTGTCATCTATTTATAACATGTTTCATATTTTCATGCTTCAAAAATACGAGCCTGACCCGTCGCATATCTTGGATTGGGCACAGTTGCGAGTGGACGAGGAAGTTTCTTCAAAAGAACTACCTGTGAGGATTTTGGATACGAAAGAGAAAGTGTTGAGAGGGAGGACCATTACATATGTTAAGATTCTGTGGCTTCATCACAATGTCGAGGAAGCTACGTGGGAGCTTGAGTTCAAAGTTCGTGCTAGGTATCCAGAGTTGTTTTGTTCTTGACCTCGTAGCGAATCTCGGGGATAAAATTCCTTAAGGTGAAAGGGTTATGAGACCCGGTTCCTTTTATTTTGTTATGAATATATATGTAACGTGTTGGTTATCATTTTAATCATAATAGGAAACCATGTTTCTATGTGTTTTATGCATGAGTTGGTATAGAGTGCATGTGGGTTTTAATCCTGATTTTATCGAGCGTCGTTGTAAAAAGTTGGCAAACTTTCCACGGCAGGACCGCTCGATTGGTCTTTAAACCGTTCGAGCGGTCTATCTGCGTGGGGTGCTTAAATGCCAGCTCATGGCATTGGTTCGCACACCGAAGCTTCTCTTACACGCTTCTTTCTCTCTTTCTTGAGAGTCCAGCCAAACTCTCTACCTTCTTTCTAGCTTTTAGCTTGGTTCAGGCTCGGTTCTTGGTGTTGGGATAATCAATCCTTGTTATACGAGCCATGGGCTTCGCGTTCATCCTAATAGAATCTCGTTTTGGTTACTTCAGTTTCTCACCGGTGTGTTGAGTTTTTAACTCTTGGTGGTAGGTTTCTAGACTATCTTGCTTTAAAGGGTGCTACATGTGATTTGTACGCGTTTTTACAGTTTCAAAATACTATAAATGTTTAACTTTGTGTTAAACCATGTTTGGTTGGATAAAAAGCATGTTATGGCTTTTTGTAGTTTACTACAAAGTTGGTGGGCGTGTGTGCCCATTGCTTTCAAAGGGATGAGTTTTGAAAATCAGAGGAATTCATGTGTACATTGCGAAAATGTAGTTTTGGAAGTTTGGAACTAACTCTTAGGGTTAAGCCTTGTTTTTAACTTTGGTTGGTCTCCATGGTTAGATGGATGACGTTGCTATGTGTGTTTTGATATTTGTACACGGTTGGATGCGTGCAAATGTTTGGTAAATTCATACTATTATCTCTGTAAAGACATACATTATTAGGGGCGAATATTGGTTCTGCGACGAAAGCTGTAAGGAAATGTGTTATTGGGGGCGAATAGTGGTTCTGTAGTGAAAGCCTGTAAAGAATTGCATCATAGGAATCATTGTAGGTTGTGGAAACCTGGCTGAAAAATATCATGTTGTTTATGTTTATGAAACTGTTGGATGTTATGGAATTATATGAAAACTTGTGGTTTTTAAGGATGGAAAACTTGTGGTTTTTAAGGATG